>JH814856.1:76591-114153 GCA_000296255.1 Omphalotus olearius VT 653.13
CTCATCTTGGGGTCGCCTGTTCGAACCAGGCAGGTCGGATATCTTTTGCTCTTTGAGCTAAGACTCAATACGCAAATACAAGTATTCAATATTTCAATAGAAATACTGAGATTAAGCTGCGAATGTCTGCTAAGTATTATTATTACTACACATTTATACCACGCATACAAACTATTTATTGAGCAGCTGCCAAGTTGGTTGCATTCAAGAGCTCGGACGTTCAGAGAATGTGGACTCACTGTCTTAGTCACAACATAAATCCTTCTCTGACAAGCGAAGAGAAAGGCTGCTGTGAGGACACTCTGCAAAAGCTTGCTTGCCATTCCTTTGAACAAGCCTTCAACCCCTTCGCTTTTCAGAATTGTGAGAAGTGCGTTCCACGAAGATTTGTATTTGGCGGCTCCTGCTTGAAGCCTGGCTTTGATGACTCTAGATACATGGTGAGCAAGGTGATACGCATCAAAGAATTGAAAAACCACATGTAGGGGTAGGTCACAGAAGTGGCAACTAGTAACGAGAAATATAAGCGACTGCTCTGGTAGGCACAGCGAGTATAAGAAGAATGCTTACCCAGCTTGGATAGGGCACCAAGAACGAAGAAGTCCCAGTCAGTCAGCCCAACCGCCCCGCGTCTCCCTTTGCGTCTCGTCACCAAGAAATTCTTGATCTGTTCAAAGACTGTGTATTGGATGACCGGGTTTACTACCAGAACTGATGACGCGCCGAAGGTCAGGACACCTGATGAGAGGCCTTGATAAACTTACCCAACGCAGGTCCCAACCCTCTCCACAGACCTCTATACAAGATACCACTTAAGAAGAATCACAATTTCAAAGCTGAGCCCACATACTTTACACCAGCCTTGGCTACTATGGTTTGCGTTGTTTCAATGAGTCCAGGCTTTACAATGTTCTCTGAGTCCATAGTGTGGACAGCCTGAGAAGTCTGGACGACCCAGATCGGGTTACTGATGATTGTAGTTGCAGATCCTGAACCCCTCTTTCAATTATACATCTGCTATATTCAAACAGGATTGCTTGCCTGCTATGAGACCAGTCAAAATTGATTCCATTGCGCTTAGGCCTTTACTCCCAGCCCTGGATTTGAGTATGACTCCACGAGAACGTTCATAGAAGTAATAGTACACCCTACAAAGAAAAAGTGAGAAGACAGAAGTCTGGAAGAAAGTACAACTCACCCATTTGTTATTGCAATTCCGAGGAGACTTGAGCTGAGACCACTGTATAGGCCTAGTATGCCTTCCTTCTCAAGAAGTTCTGCTACCACCTCATACATAGACTTCCATCATACATAGCGTATGAGCGACCGTCATTGTCTTCATGTAACCCAACTACTGCACCTTGGACTCAGTTCGCGTCCTGACCGCGGCGCGAGTCGAGAGAAACACCAGGGGACTGAGATGATGCATCAGCACGGTGAACAGTCACTAAATTTGGGGGTATAGCGTACTATGTAGCCGTCATAGCCTATAAACATGGATCAGTAACCTCCGTCCGACTGCAGTTCCGATTGGTCGAGCTCACCAAAATCCCAGCACCAGCACCAGCGACGGAGTGTATAAGAGAATCGCTCATGATGACTTCAATGAACTGCAACGATGACGGTCAAAGAGAAAGAAGTTTGAGGGCACATAAGGCAGAAGGACTTTATTGCTGCTCTGACAGTGACTGCAGCAAAGCTTTCGGCGAAGACTGAAATTAGCCGAGGGGAGCTCCGCGACCGGTGTTATAATCACATGCCGTCGGACTGGTACAATATACAATTCTACTAAGTGCTCCTCGCATCCGCTTCCCTTCACAAATCTGCAAGCAGTTTCTTTAATTTCTCAATGTCAGCCTTGAAGCCATTAGAACTGGTTGTCCCTGTATTGCCCCGACTCGAACCTGAATACTCTGCACCATCAGCAGCCGTCACTCTCCCATCGTCCTCTTCCAGCCATCGGTCAAGCTGCTTCTGAATTGACCGAGCTTTGAGTCTGAAATGTGTGGAAATTACATCCCCAAACGGCTCAGGAGGGTTCGAAAGCGTATCCAGCATCTGTCAAACTATCAGTCGGTGCAGAACAAGCGTTGTTGAGTGGATATCACCGCTGTCTTGACTACCATTCTTCTCACGTTTGCTGAGTCTAGGTGTGAAGAAATGATTCATGAGGTCTACATGTGCGGAAACAACCGAACATACATGCTCTTGATTGTGGGCTTCCTGCACTATCGGCCCAGCCAGGTTCATTCAAGTACGGTTCTTCGCAAAGTATCATAGATTGGACGGAGATGAGTACTTGAAGGAGGGTTGACTTGTACCTACAACAGCGATAGATCAGTTACGTCAAGTGAATTACAGTAGCGGGTTGACTTAAACGGTACCCATCCTAATGACAAATTGTGAGCCGCCAGGCCTTGACGGACAGAGAAATTAGAACATACCCGGGCCTGACCAAGTTCCTAATAGCGAAAGGCACACTTTCCCGTCCGCATATACTATGAGTCGTAGACAAGTCATTGGCAGAAAGGGAAAAGAACGTAAAACTAAGCACTGACGATTCGGGTTAAATCTATATTTTCCACCTAAATCTAAGTCAGATAGGGAGCAAGTGGATGGTGAACGAGAGTATCAACCATTCGTAGTCATGTACTTAACGCTAAAATGGGTGTATCAATTGACCCAAAGACTGCAAGGAGGAACGAGCCTACCTCGGTGGTGACTGGTTGTAACTTGCACCAAGGAAAATATCGAACAGAAAACTGAAGAAAATTACGAGAAGGTTTTTGGAGATGCGTAAAGGTGACTGACCAGCCATTATGATACCTATATGAAATTGTGAGGATGCTCAAGGAATGTCAGGCCAACTATTCCAAGTAACTTACGGTGTGCCCTCTGGGCCAGTGATCAAACACTTGATAACGTCCACCCTAGTTTCATCCACTCTGTGGCTCTACGTGAGATCGATGGTCCCACACGAACAGTAGTAGCAAACAATACCTGAGAAATATTGTTGAATCCCACGCGACGGGAAGATTTGTTGTAAGGATAGCCAACTGAATAAGTCTGTTAAGGAATCAATACAAAATCCGTGCAGGTAGAGACTAACCTCCTTCGCAATAGCTAATGATCGCTTAGGTATGTTTGAGTTCGCAAGCATACGCGCTTCACTGTTGTAATGATGTTTGTAGCTTGGAGTTTGATCTTCGTCGTTCACAGGGATCGAAAGATCACAATACTCAAATCTAGGTTCAGATTGCTAGTAATATGGAGAATACAAACACGGAGGGGAATGGACTCTTACCTACTCCCGGTCGCCCATTCTACATAAGCTTTCTTCGCACTCTCTTCAGTATCGCCTGCATCGAAATACAAATTTGATGATGAGGCGAAGATGGTTGGCAAAGATGCGTGCAGCCTAGTCATGAAGTCATCTCCTTTGAGGTCTCGCAGAGAACGGTCAATTTGGGCGATAGTCACGAGAAGACGATTGCAAAAATTGGAAAGTTTCGAGTTATCGTCGAGGACAAGGCCGTTCAAATCCTCCTTGCATTTGCCTTTCGATCCTGCAACACTCTTACGTTTCTGCTCTTCGGTCAGCTCGACCACCTCTTCTTCAGGGGGCCGTGAGCTCTCCAGTCCTTTCAGAGCCGCACGAGCCTGAATGGCTACACTTTCCAACAGCTCTCGAGGACTTGACGATCCTTCGTACAGTACAACGCGTTCGCGAATGTGTGTACGAGGATTTGATGATGCACTGCTTTTCTTTACTATATTTTTGACGGATGCAACAGCCATTATGGGCATAGCCATCATACTAGCTAAGGCCTCATGATTGGATATCGTCTACGACAATGCAAGTTAGTCACCAAATTTATTCGCGTATGAACAGCGACTACCTCTAGCCATTCAAGGAGCTCAAAGTACAATTTGTTGCGATCAGACATGTCTGCAAGAGAGTCATTTCTAAGAAGAGCACTGCAAATGACATTGAATCGTCGTCGAAGATGGGTAAGCGAGGTGGGACTGCGATAATTTCAGCACTGACAAGCGAAAGATAGAAAGGAATAAGGAGCTTACTGTGGTAAGTAATCACTCGTCCGAACGCCCTCAGGTCTTTGAAGGGATGGCAAAAAAATTCGTACTTCAGCAAGGAGCTCCGCCATCATATGATCTTTTGCGGCTTGTTGGGCTTGGGCTTCAGCTTGCCCGGAATTCTACATTCCCTTAGTTCTCCATTGTTCATGAACACACAATACAAGTGACCCACATCTTCTTTCTGATCACCTGCATAGCCGATACCTCCTTTTTGCTTTTTTGCTATGCCATGTCCATGAAAGATGCCGTCGCCACCATTGCTTGAACCAGTTTTTCTGCGCTTACTTTCTCGTCCTTTCACTTCTCTTGGTTCCGAGGAGTCGCTCTGCTCTTCAAACATTTTCTCAACCATGAAGAGTCCAATGCCTAGAATGACGCCTTGCAAATTTGAACAGTGCCATAAGGGATTCGTTTCTTCTTGAGTAGCTGTAGATTTAGACACCTTCTCGCCACAGGCTAAGCAGAAGTCGGTTTTACAACGAGGACAAGTCTGGGGCACAGCCTTGCGCAATTGCTCAATGTACGAGGTGAATTGGGGCTTCATATAAGGAGAACCTAATGACTCCACGTATAAAGATTACGAGAATGATTGAACTCACGTAGATGGCAAAGAAATCAGTCTTCTTCCGCAGGATAGACTCGCCACACCCTTGGGGACAAGGGCAATCAGCACCCAACCCACTTAGCTGCGAATACAGGCCGAACAAAAAGCTTTGTTCTCCACCCTCGGGGCATCCAGCCATCCATTTCCCCTGAGTCATGATTTCCACCCGTTCGTTAGTTCCGGGAACGGCATGTAGCTCAGACTCTTCTTCCACTTCGATGACTTCTTCGCGTCGATCCTTCGAGAAAAATATGCCTGAGCAACAGTGAGTGTCGTGCAATGTCGTTGGAGATTTAGAGCCTACCAGCATATGGATCGTTGACGTTTGCGTTTGAAGCAACTTCCCCATCGCCAAAATCGGAGTCATAATCTATAAAGACGTCGGATCCTTTGCTCACGTCTCCACGTTAGTCGTGTCCATGACAGGATGGATAGAAATGACCTGCCATCGTCTTCCTCAGCATCAATATCCTCATCACCGGCATCCATTTCAACATCAATGCGGGCTCGTAACTTCAATTCATTGTGAACATAGAATACATGACGAAGCAGATCCACCACGTACAACGGGCGGGTGCTTCGATTCAACGCGGTTACCCTCATCAGTAGTGTTCTGTACATCATCAAATGCCCCTTCGAATATTTTTTCCGCGGCTTGCATGACATCTTTGTATTGTCCGAGAGCTGCGCGCGCTTGAGCAGCAGTGGCACCCTTGTTCGATGTTAGTTTACATCTGTGGACAAAATAAAGTATCAATCAGAGGCATTTACCATTTCCACGAGCTGTCTGATATCCTTCTCCATCTCTCGTTGTGGCTCTTGGGTTGAGAAATCAATACAGTGAATCAGACGCGTGAAGAAGCAAGTAGGGAGTAGAAGGTATTCAGGCGTTTAATGACGATTATGTAACTCAAATCCACGAGGGTTCGTACCTACCCAACTCACTTTAAATATGTACTATAGGCTAAAAATTAATAGGATTCGTTATAAAGTCATACATGCTCATTATGAAAAGTCGTTCAGTCTGTCATATTCTTGATTGATTTGCCTGACAAAGTCAGAAATACTGTGCCCATTCTAATGGAAGAGAACCACGGTTGAGTAATATTAATAGCACGCGAGCCTGTAAACTCGACCTCACCTCGCATTCCTTCCAAGTGCCATCGTGGATGCAAACCTGCTCTCCATTGATGACTACGGTGCAGCTCTTTTGCAATTCCATAATCTGAGCTAGAGCGATACTCTCGTGAAAGAGCTCCACTTTCAATGCTGTCAGCAACGACGTGGCGACGCCAAACCATGGAATTTGGCTGCTTACCTCCTTCCGCAGCTGTGCCGCTTGCATCGAGACCGGCACACTCACCTACACCACTGGATTGCCAATCAATGTTTGCCGATTGCGCACAGCGAAAAGCGATTTCTGGGAGGCCAATCTAAAATAACACAACAGTCTTGGACAGAGATTGATTTGTTCATAACTGGAGTAAATGCACCTTATTGCGCCCTAAGCTTGATGTCAGCATGACTGTTAACAATGACCAGGTCTCTATCTCTCACCGTTAAAATTATTGCAATGAACAAACTCCCACCAGGAAGACAAAGGTGTGTATTTTGCAGCACAGAGTTGTTGAACATTTCCAGCACACTCCTCTGGACCGTGCTTACAAGTAGCCCCAAAATCGGGGTCAGAAGAGTTCAATCTGTACTGTCATGAATTCTCTACACGTATCTCTCGGAAAGCATTGACGGACGTTGCAATGTAGATGAGCGACATGTCAACTTTGTCTACAACCTTCTTCAATACTTGATCGAACACATTTTCGCAAAGTATTGCATCTGGGCAGCCTGTTGACTGAACAGTCAGACCCTGAAAAAGAACAACAAGGCTGTACCAACGACTCATCACACCCAATTGAACTGGGACTTTGACCGCAGCTCGGACGGCCTCACCATGAGGGTTCTGCACGAGAAACGGTCCTGCAGCACGGACAAGGGTAACTAGCAATGGAAGCAAAGCCAGAGAACGATTTACAGGCATAGTACTATAGATGGTGATGGTCAACTAAGAAGCCAGCTCCCCTTTGCGGGGTAGCGACAGATGTTGAAATACTGACGTCATCGTCTACAATGGAACTTGTAAAAGCTACAGTGCTGAATCCCACATTCGACGAGCCTCGCTGTCCGTTGTCGGAGGCACAAAGTACTTACAACGAGACCTGAAAGCTAGAGAAGATGTGAATAATCAGGCTAGTTTAATACATTAATACATCACATACCTTCCAATGAACGCTTCCTAACAATCATCTCCACTGTGAGCTCATTGTGGATCTGGCTTCGCTATGGGGAAACGTAAGATGAAAGTGAGTGTAACATAATCTGTGCAGCGAGGGGCACTCACTTTGACCTCCTCAGAGTATTTTTCTGCGCGAGCTTTGCGCATAGCGGACGCGCTCACGTCTCCGTCATCAATAATCTTTTGTTTCTGCTGCATCGAATCATCCACAACGGCTACGCAATACTCAATGAGCTGCTTTCTCCGGGCCCAGTTTACTAATGGTTGCGTTAGCACCGCGAGGCGCGCTGAAATAGCACGTATGACAGCATACAGACAAGTTCTTGCCACAGGCGGGAGCAAGCCTGATCCTGAACGGTTGATTTTCCCGGTCGCTCGCGTTCTTGGTCGCGCACAGCGGCCGTAGCACGGTTCAGCCGCATGTTAATGGTGTCGTCCAATAGCCGGTATTCTCGCAGCAATTCTGCCCATTCAGCGTGAGCCTCTGCGTATATGAACATGGTCATTGAACCAACCTTTGAATAGAGAGAAATCGCGGCATGTCTGTGGGGATACATGAACGATTTGAGGATTAAGACTCGGTGCTTGTACTGCAAGACTGCCTAGCTCAGGTTTAGGAGGAGACATCGGCATCCTGTCCAGATCCTGTCGCGTCGCAGGCGGCAGCGTGGTCCGGCACGTGCGTCATGCAAAAACTCCAGGACTGCGAGTTTTCCAAGAAAAGGTTTCAATTTGCACACTTCTGTCTTCTGGTGTTACTCCTACTACTATCTTGAGACGCATATCGAAAAACGATCATCTTCTCACTGGGGAAAAAATGGAACACAACAGTGTATAATTACAGGGTCAACGAACAGAATGAAGGAAGCAACATAGACCCTGTACAAACTTTAGTACTAGTGGTATACAGTATGCATCTTGCACACTATTAAGGTATATCGTAATCCAAATCAAGAAGAACTGGCATGAAAACCGAATTCAACAGTAGTCTCCCAAGCGGACTTCTGGAACAGTCACAATGTGATGAGGGCGTAGTTCTGCATGAGCGAAGGGGTCAGGAAAAAGAATCTACGCTTATAAGCAGCCTCACTGACGGTCTCAAGATGCTACACAACTGAGTCTAATCTTGACGAGTTCTTCTTGCAGCGAATCGTCAACTTCGGTACATAGCCATGGACGTCGGTTTTGTGGCGATGAAGTCGAGCCGGGTCATTGAACGCTGTAGCGCATCCGTCGAACGGGCATTTGTACGGGTTGTCGCGAGTACTAGTGATAAAGCCTATAAACAACAATGACATAAAGAACAGTGATGCAGACAACGTACTGTTTGGAAGCAGTGTGAACATTCAAGGAAGTTTTCTATCAATACGTGAGCGAGGAGGTACTAGTATGCTCTTCGAATTTTTCACTAACCTGAGGGAATCTGCAATCACAGTAAGGGCACAGAAATGGCCTGAGAATCGAAGTTAGAGAAGCCAATTCAATTCAGAAGGCTGAGACCTACTTCATCTTTAGGTGTGTTGTCTCGACATGTCGCTTCATCAGTTGCTTCTTGGCAACATATCCACAGGAGGTTGGGATACTGTTCACTTGTTCTCGCCACAGACAGCGCCATTCATTAGTACCACGTCCAGTTTTGACTGGGTCTGCGTAATGCAACCAATTGCGGTCGTCTTCCGGCAAATCTTGAGTTGGACGAGCCAATAAAGTCTCTCCTGGGGGTAGATCAGTTCGTATTCGCGGGAGAGGTAATTTTGGTCGATGGGTGGCTATGTGATGAGAATCAAGAGGAGGGGTCGGAGATGCCGACCTGTCTCTTGCGTTCAACAAAGTATGGACATTGGGTAGTCTCTGTTCGGATCGTTGAAGGCTGATACCTCTGCTCATCACGTTAACAGTCTGACTCTAGGAGGAGAAAGGATGTACTGACTCGAGTGGTTTCACCAATTTTTCTACTCGGCTGATGCGCGAATCGCTATGGCCGATGAAGTAAATACAGGCGGAGACGGCGTTCGAGTTGGGGTCATACCTCTCGTCTACTAATTTCGGTCTCTTCGTAGGCGGAGCAACTTCCTTTGGGCTGGGGCAGGGTGAGTTGCTATCTGAAGATAAGTCCGATGCGTCTGATCTATACGCCATGCGCGAAGAAGAAACTTTGTCTCTGCTAAGCCGGTACATCGGAGATGTTTGTGGCACAAGCTCTGGCCAATTAGACGTAGCGGTAGTCGCGTTGAATATTCCAAGGGAAGGTCTCAAAAACTTGGATTGGGTACTAAATGAAAGGGGGATCAGTTTAAGGCAGACATCATTGATAGAACAGTACCCTTCCCGAAAGATGCTGGTTTGACTGGTCTTACTGAGCAGAAATTACAAGAGTGAATAGGTGGCGACGAAAGATGACCAAGAGAAGAAAAATATACCTTGACATGGTCACTATCGTGCGTTGAAGGGCGCCGACTCTAGCCAGTGCGCGCGCAGTGTCAGGGGTTTGTGAACGAGCAGAGGGACATGTGCAAATCTCGTCCATAATCTTAGGCGAAAACGACAAGTCCAAATGCGGATCTGACTTGTGTGGCGTCTAGGACAGAGGCATCAGCATCTCAACGGAATATCAAGATTCTGAAGGAAACCAAAGGAAACGCTCTCACGACACTCGCCGGAGTGCATGACATGAACAGCAACCAGTGAAAAGGAGAGACAAAGCTCACCAGAATCAAGCAGACAGATGACGACAAATCAAGAATATGTAAATTGTGGCCTGAGAAAAATCGTGATAGGGTTTTTATACAGTTCTGAATGTTTGAAGCGCAACGGAATAGGAGTGAAAGACGAAGGCTTGCACGCATTGTCTTTTAAACGATTCTTGAACACAGATTTGGAGGAGAAGCCGGCGTAGGGCGTCAATCATTCGCGAACACAGTTGACACAGTTGATCTCCGCAAAAACAATATTGAATCTGCAAATCGCCCACTATGCCAAATAATTAACGCTTACTTAACCGAAGCAGGTTTAAGCGGGCGAATACGGTAAATAACATGAACAATGAATTGTTCTGATTAACCAAAGACAGTTCTGGGCACCCCCTCACACTAACGAAGAGAGCGGGGAGTCACAGACGACAAACAAAATGAATCAAAATCTCACATCTCAGACAGTGGATATCACGTTGAATAAATACATGTTGTTACACGGTTATCACACCGAAAACAGCGAGTTTGCCGGTACACTTGGACATAAAAGATACAACTTTGTCGGAATTTACACTGCGCATATAATTCAATAAGTTGAAGTCGCATTGAATGAGAAGCATTTAAGGCCTTACCGCCGGCACTCAGAGTGTCATAGGCTCAAGAGAGGATTCGCCAAAGGATGCGTTGAAGTTTAATTCGCTCCAGTCCTCCTCGGCTTGCAAATCCGTCTCCGAATCGGGTATGTTGTCTTGATCATATTGCAACTGGCCCAAGAATAAAGTGCCAGCAGGCAGTGAACGAGATTGCGCAAGTGCCTGACCGGGCTTTCTGAGGGGTTTCACGGGTCTCTCGGTCAAATCCTTGTGATCAAGAAGCATGGAGTCAATGTCAACTTGCGATGGCTGGGAATTCTCAGAGCCATCGATATCAGCTAGACGATCTTCAGAGCGCCGCCGTTTCCTCGAGAGACGAGAATGTCTCGATGCAGATGCCGCATCCTGAGGGGACCGGAAGATGGAACCTGTGGACAAAGCCTTCATGCGAGACGAAGCAGCATGAGCAGGGTCTCTGTTGGTTGCGTAGCCCTCCATGACGTCTATGAAGCGCGTTGAACGCGTGAAAAAGATGGCGAGCTCATTACATACGTTTCCTTGTGCGCATGCCTATTGCGCGGAGTTGGGCAGCGAGATCTGGAGGTGTGGCTGCTGAGCTGCATGAATAAAAAGAGACAATAATGAGCGTCTATCGGTTCAAAGATGAACAAGTGGACGCCCACAGAGTAAAGGGTATATTCGAGGCCACGCTTGACGCGTAGATTTCATCCGTCTGCACGCGTTTTGCCATGTCCTGGATAAGGACAAAAAGTGCAGGCCGCCGAATTAGGAAATCTCAAGCAGACTCGTGGCCACAGCTTTTCTCAGCTGCCGTCCACTGGAATTTGAAGCTGGGCCCCGGCACTGAAATACACAGAATAGTACAGTGGTGTTCGAAATAAGCCAACAAATGCAGGAGAAATGAACAAGTACAAAGATAGATTGCAGCGTGGAAGTCGAGATAAGCGGTGATGAGAAATCAGGACGCAACTTGTTCACCGACTGCTTCCACGCAGGCGAGCGGGAGCTTCCTTCGCTGGCCATACAGCGCCTGTCGAATGGCACAACGTTTTGTATTCCGTCTCGTTCAACTCTTGATAATCCTCTCTTCCGTTCATGCTCAAGCTACCGTTCCTCCTTTGCAGTTCGTTTTCTCATCTTCTCCTCTTCTCTTGTCTTACCAAGATCTTTCCTCAAGGTGGTTGAATATATCAGGTGCTCTCCAGGGCTCCTCAATACCTCCGCCTTTGAAAGATGCTGCTATAGGTTACGATTCATTAAGGTATATGCTATTCGTATGTCATTAACTTGTTCTCATTCTGTCGCTTTTTCCCGCAAGTCGAACAGTGTTAGTCTTTGGAGGAGAGTCTGAGAGCGGCATCCCACAGTCGCAGACCTATCTGTAAGATGTCTTTCTCGCTTCTTCTATATCTCGTTAATCTGCGTATCTCACCCCACAGTCTTGATCTTGATTCCCTAACTTGGAGTAGTCCTGCACCCCCCGATGGTCTTGGTGGCGCCCCGGCTGCTCGAAGTGCTGCTGTCTTCGGCAATGATATCGCTGCCAGCAAGTGCGCAGTTTTCTATGTTTTCTTAGTCTCGCTGTTGACACCATTTTTCCTTTCTTTAAAGTCGCCACGGATTTGTTGTCATCGGAGGCAAGGGATTGGATGGCAATGCCTTGTCTGATGTTTGGGTAGGTTCTTTTGTGCAATTATTTGAAGCTTGGTTGATCATCGGGACCTCGCAGGAATTCGATTACTTACATCAGTTCTGGTCTCAAGTCCAAGTCAGTCCCGGAGGCCCTTCTGCGAGATGGGGTGCCGGAGGCGGTATAGACTCCCGTGTTGCACCGGTGTCTGACCCCATCGTTCCTGGTTTGTTGTTCTATCGCACTGTATGCAAGTCGAGTTCAATTTGTGGTGTTTTTCCTTGCAGGCCCTAACAATACCTTCTACTACATTGGCGGTGTCGAAGGGTCCTCGCTTAGTCCGTTGTCGGACTTGTGGCGACTCAACGTTTCCGGCACACTATCCTCTAATCTTCCTAATAGTGTCGCCGCAAGCTGGGAAGACTTGAGCATATCCCGGCTCACCGCTTCCTCTGATGCCGGCCTTGCTAGCGCAGTAATAACACAAACCATAGCATTATCTGGAGGCTGTAATACCACTTCAGACACGGATGATTCTTGTGCCACCCAGGACACTGTCGTTCTCAACGCGGATTCCCTTACATCTATCACTCTTGGCGGGTGTCCCGCACCTCGTGTGGGTGCAGCCATGGTCCCGAACATGAACACTATCTCGACCAGTTTCCATTCTCAAGTGTTCTTCCTTCTAGGTACATTTAATACTTCCTTATGGTCTGATGACGATGGGCTGGAAAAAGGAGAAGTTGTATGTAATTATCAATCTATTCCCAGTATTCCTCTTGATTAGATATGACAGGCAATACTGGACACTGGTGGCGGTACTTGGACGAGGTTATTGCCTTCGGGCGACCCCGGCAGTTCAGGTTCCTCCCAGGCTTTCCCTAGCCCACGAGAAGGTAGTGCAGCAATCTCATCTTCTTCACCACTTGTCGGTTCATCACAAGGGACCTATTCGGACACCATCGTGAGTAGTATCCGTTAATTTTCTTCTCACTCCACGGTGACGCGTCATTGTAGGTGTTCGGTGGTCGTGACGGCACAGGAACATATCTCAACGAAGTCTGGATATTGAGAGCTTATGGTGGTACAGTCTCGTCTTCCGGCGCTCACTGGTCTGGGTATGGCGATGGAACCTTGCAAAGCGGCGTCAACGCAACAGGGACCGGCGTATCAATACAGTATGTGACGACGTGTGCAATCAGGAATAATGTTACCGCAACCTCTCCCAGTCATACCAGCTCCTCATCTCCCTCGGCCACTTCTTCATCTTCTCCATCTACATCAGGTTCCTCAATTGCAACAACCGTTGATACCGCAGTGTCACACAAGATACTTGCGCCTCTTTCCCTAGCGCTACTATTTCCCGCTATCCTCGTTCTTCGAACATCTACCCCCATATTTAACAATGAACGCCTGTCCACTGGGCGCTCTATGGCCTTTTTAGGGTTGGTGACGCTCATATGTTATGGGTTGGCGATCGCGGGCCTAGTGACATCCTTCACCACCATCTCGGCCAGCCCAACTACAAATCTTTCAAGCAGACGCTCGTCAACGTCCGCACCGATCCTTGGCTCAGGCCACGCGAAAGCTTCCCTGATTTTCTTCATTGGGTTATATGTACTGGTCCCTCTACTATGGATCTTGTCTCGATGGACCAACATTCGCTCAGAAGACTTACAAGATGCTAAAACCGAAGATGAATTATCTGCAGATCGGGAGCGGACAACTTCTATGGAAACAGCGGAGAAGCTCAGATCTGTGGCTAGGAGTTCAACTCCAGGCACTCACACTCCATCCAGGCCGCCATCGCCGCGCCAGCGAACACAATCTTGGGGCCCATCGAGTATCTGGCGCCCAAGTCATGAACCCCGTCTATCGAGTGACAGCGAGTCTAACAGTTCTGCGGGACCTGTACGGTCATTCGAGGTGGTCAACCGACCGCCACGAGGACGCCGAGTGCAACCTACTAACCCTGAGCAGGGTCCAAGGACTCTGGGTCAAATTGATTGGCTTCAACGTCGTCGAAGTCTGAATACAGTGGTGAGACGATATTCTGAGAAATGTAGAATGAACTGACATTCTGACACACATAGGGTGAACTAGACTATTTCATCACTCAAGCCACTCGTGCGCGCGAACAAGAAGCTGCTTCCACACCTGCTACCACGGACAGATTGACGCAGGCCCCCTTAAATTCTGCTCCTCGACCGCAGGTGCCCAGCCCGATACATATGGCTTTGCACCTACTTCTGCAGCTGTTCGTTGTGGGACTGGCGGTTATTTGCCTCGTCGCTTTATGGTCACGGTCAACAGCAGGTTTCGTGGTGTTCTTAGTGTGGACCGTGCTCTTCTATGTTACCTTATTCGTCCTCGCCTGGAACGGCAAACCAACAACGTCTATTCTGACCCTTGTGATAGCTCGACTGCGCGCTCAGCCATATCTCGAAGTATCCAAAGAGTATACAGCATCATCAACACCACCGGCGGTGCCTATAGTTGCAGATCAATATCCCTTCCCTCCCTCTAATGGACCGTATGTCCATGAGCCTCCCTATCGGGCAGCTACTTCAACCGATCTCAGCCATGGCGGGCCAAGGAGCGTTGAGACTGATGATGATGACGATGAAGACGAAGATGCTCGACAGCAAAGGATCGAAAGTGAGATGGGTAGGCGAGAAATTGTTACGGTCACAGTCCCAAAGCGCAGACTTTGGGTTGCAAATCCGTCTTAGCATATTGCAGATATTTACATACTCATTCTATATACTCACCCGGACGATATACCTTTCGCACGGAATGTCTTAGCTGTCAACGTTCATAATGCCGCTGTATGCACTGGAATCTTGTATTATACCAATTATGATGAGATACCACTAGTGAGACGAAAAGCTGAAGTAAAGGAAAGCAAAGCTCGCAACAATTTACAAAATGATTGTCCGTCAAAAGAAATGGAGAATAAAGGAAGAGAGGTCACGATTCGCCTTCGATGGCCACGTCATGCCTCCACCTATCCACACGTCCGTACTTAGCTGCATCATGAACAGGAGGAGGTGACGGGACCGGGATCGGAGCCTGTGGGACCATAGGCATCGCCATTGGAGGTGGGAAGAAACCAGATCCCATCATAGAAGGGTTAAAGAACATACTATTATGCATTTGAGCCTGCATCATCATTTGCTGCTGGGCAGCCATCATCTGATACTGTGTTCGACGTTGTTGTTCTGGATGGAAAGCAAGAGGTTTATCGTCGTCATCTGCATCCGGCGCAGAGGTAGAATTGGAGACTAGTCTGGACGCGCGCAACCCAAGAGGTTGATCATCGTCGTCGTCGTCAGCAGGATGACTGATAGGAGAAAGATTGTCAAAGTCGATGGCCGGCAGCTTGAGTTTGGCCTTATCCATGAGCGCAGACAGAGGTTTCTCTTCGTCCGAATCATCTGCAGCCACCAACCTCGTCGTCCGTTGCACTGCACGATTAATCGTTGCAGCTAGAGGAACATCCTCTTCACTGTCTTCATCGTGTGCTTGTATCCGAGGAAGTGAATGCTTCTTCGGATATCTCAAGCCTACTCCGGTTGTCCGCTGAGGTCCAGTATCTTCATCCTCAGAAGACTCGGCATACCAACCTCCTGTGTCAGTAGATGGACGCGGTTCGGGCTTTCCGGAATCACTTTCCTCGCTTTCAGACTCGTCGTCGTTGACCACAGGAGGTGGCCCTCTGATGGCTGCTGGGATATTTGGTAAGACTGGTGGGTCTACACTAACACGAGGCTGAACAAGCGATTCCGTTGCCGGTATTCCAATTACTGAGGAGGAAACGTCGTTCGCTTCTTCTTGATCAGCTCCTTTGCCCTTCTTTCCCTTCTTTCTGTCTTTCCCCTTCCTCAAAGCATTTGTTTCTTCTTGTGCCTGTTGGCGCTCACGCTCGAAAGCCTCCTGAGCTTCGATCTCGCGTAACTTCGCCATTTCCCGTTCCCAAAGAGTATCGACGCCAAACACAGAGCGATTAGACGGTATACGAGCACCCGGCGACAGATGCGGAGGGTTCCTTGTGTCCTCCTCCAAGTTCAACAGCGGCTTGATATTGGCGGAGGTGCGTCGGCCAAGGCTGGCTGGGACCCCAAGGGAGCTCATGCGCTGAGAAGTAGGGCGAGCCTGGAGCGAAGCAGGGTCAATGAGGGTGCTCGTACTTCGGGCCATCATTGAGGGTCGATCATCGCCTCTGAACACTCTACAATGATTGCTGATCGTCAATAGGTCAATTATATCTCACGACGAGCTATCGCTTACCGCTGTTTGTTCCGCATTTTTGCTTTACGATCCTCTAAATCGTCGATGAGACTTTTGCCGTAGAGCTTTCCGGCAGGTCTATTGGGTGTCGTAGAGTCTCCTATGGGCACTTCAGATGGGATGTCCACCTCAGGGGAATTCGGCCCCAGATGTATTTGTTGTCCATCTTCCGTTGCACGAGGAAGATCACCGTCTATGTCATTATAAGCAATGTCCCGCTGACCATCTACCACCAAGTTATTCCGGAAAGTCAGCTGAGATAGAGTAAGATTCGCTCTAGGATTAGGCGTAAACGAATTGGACGCGACGGGAACTCCCAGGCCGACGGTAGAAGCCCTTCGTGTGGAGCGTGCACCGGGAGGCAGAGGAGGTCCATCTGTTGATAACTGAAAGCCTTCTCTTCCCTTCTCTTCCACAGGAGCAGGCGCACCAGTTGATTGTAAAGGACTGGGCATCACGAGGACTTTGGGCCGAAGCAAATCCATAGTCGTAGAATAGCGAGTGTTCCGCGTATACGCTCCTTGGCCAGTCATACCCGAAGCAGCATCATTCTCCAATAGCATTCGAGAGCCCAGTGAAGCATTCGACATGGTACGAGCGTGCGCGGCAGCTTTGGGATCAAACCGAGAGACTCGAGACGGAGGCCGTAACGCAAAGGGATTGTCTTCTGCTGGATACATAACCCCACTCGAGGCGCTACGCAAATGACCACTATGCATGAGGTCTGCGCTTGCGGTAGAATAAGTTCTTCTTTGCCGGTCTTTATCCAGTAACATTGGAGATGGGCTGCGAACAGATGTGCTAGGGAAAGGAATTGATCCCGTAAGAGGTTCGGGATCTGGGAGCTGATTGGAAGAAGTAGATACATCGGATCGTCGAAAGGATGGAGGAACGTCTAGACCGTTTAAATCAAGAGGAGACGCAAATGACTTGCGTCTAGTGTCGTCGGAGCTAGTTAGAAAGTCATAGTTCCCAACGCTCATAGATCTTGTTGCCTTGGGCCGTCGGGCTACATTACCCAGAACATCGTTTGTTTGAGGGAAATGAGATTGTACTGCGGATAGTGGTTGGGCTGAAGGCAGTGATCTTGCCTTGCCCTTACCCTTGCCAGCCTTGTCTTTCGACATGAATGCGTCTAATCCCCACGACGACAAGTCGACTTCCAACTCCTCTTCATGTTCTTCAGTATCATAATGCTCTGAGTCGTAATTATCGTCCGGGCTGAATGGATTTCGAAGTGCAATCGAGCTCCTCGACTTTCTGACATCTAACGCGGACTCTCTCCCTCCCAAACTTCCCGTCTCACTCGGAAGCGAGACAACAAGGAAGTCACTTTTACGCTGTACTGGGGTTGGTCTTGCAGGGTTTCGACGGAAGTGGGCGAATATAGCACTTTCTTGTGCAGAACGATATGGTGCGCTGGGGTCATCGGGATCATTGTCGTATTCTGGAAGCCACCAGTCAGCCAGGTTAGAGTACGTTTACATGATGTCGTACCCAAGAGAGCTGCAGCCAGCTGCAGACGAGAAAACGGGGCAGCCATGCTGTGAGGACTAGTCCAAGTTTCACCGACCTACCACAGCGTCCCACTTGGAAGAATGATTTCACATCCACGTGAACGTCTCGGATATGAGCCTCGGCACATGCGCTAGCTCATCCTACTATTGTGTTTTGTTCAGGAGATTACATTACAAAAAGCTATGTATTTTGTCCATAACTATGATGATCACCCATCGCAATTGCACACACAACTTCCCTCTTACAGTTCATCATGAGGTGAAAAAGATGCGACAGGATTTCCAAACTCATCAATCTCCTCCATCTCGATGGAAAGCTATCAAAATCAATTAGATATGAAACAGTAAGTACCGCAAACTAGGATTCACTCACTTCGTCCTTAAGGTGAGGAGGTATGACAACTCCAGGTTTCCCGTCGTTTGGAGGCAAGTCAAACTCTGGTGGCAGTTCTGGGTCTACGGGTGGTGCCGGTTTGACAGCGTCGTCGGTGGGGGCATGTTCTGATACACCTAGAGATCTTCTGACAACACGATCAACTCGAGAGAAGAAGCTTCCCCAGCAGATGTTAGTGATTGCGCGTTCAAATTGCCATGTTACTTACTCGTTCGTGCTGGGTACTGGAAATCCGGAACGAATGAGTGCACCGTCAATCAAGATGGACGTAACCTCTCGCAGTTGATCTTCAGCCTCAACATCTCTTTCCTCTTCCTCGCTAGGTAATTTTTCCACCTGGCGAAGTAAGCCTTCAATCAGAGGCGAGCGGGGGTTAATCTCGAGTAGTTTCGCTTTCATTGCGAACTCGTGCATAGGGCCTTTTCCAGCTTTTGAATTTGAAGCGCCTGCCACAGATTGTTCTCAGAATTCAAGAAGAATGAGGATTATCTGGCTACTTACTCATCATACGCTGAACATTGGCTGTGTATCCCATGGCATCCGCAACGACAGCAACAGGACTCGTCACAAGGCGGTTGGAAATTACGACTGGAATCCTGATCAACAAAGACAGAAATTGTCAAGGTCCGCCACGCCTACCATCACGCACGACATCGCGTGCTTGTTCTTTGAGATAATCCAGCAATGGGCGGAATCGCTCAGCCCACTCTTGTTGTTGTTCCTTCTCTTCTTCCTCATCCATGTCTAATCACTTTTAAACGCGGGGTGTCATACTAAAATTTCCAAACAGCGCGTACCTTCGTCCCCAAATTTGAGGCCAACTTTAGCGATATCCTGGAACGGAATTTTCCTACATTTGTGAATCACTCGGAGGGATACTGGGTTATGTATGAAAAAACGTACTTCCACTGGCGAAGATTTTGTACAAAGATTTCATCCAAAGGTTCGGTGAGAAGAAGAACCTCATAACCTCGAGCGTGAAGCTTTTCTACAAACACGCTCTTGGCCAGCTCAGTTGGATCCGAACTCATCTCAGCGAGGTAAAATATCTGTCCAATGTTATGAGCAGACAAATTCTCAAACACGAAGTACTCAAGTACCTGCTTCTGGCCTTGTTTCTTGTTCTCAAGATACTGTGCAACCGTAGACAATCAACGAAAACTCCCCATTCGTTCAGTGAATTTTTGTTACCTGGTCTAATGATGTATAGTTTCTCTGGTTGGTAGTGAACCTAGTTAGTGCAGCCAACTTGTCTCTGTTCTTGAGATCCTCGACGGCACCAAGCTTGATGACAGGTCCGTAAGTACTCTGAAACTTCTCAAATTGCTCTTTATCCTCGGAATCCGACAACTTGCTGAACAATTGAATGATGCGCTTAAGAATGATTTGCTTTAACTGCTTCAAGAAACGCGTAGATTGCAATGTCTCGCGGGAAACGTTGAGGGGTAGATCCTCAGCTGGAATAGTGTCAAAATGATGTACTGGAAGCATTGAAAAGATCCTACCATCTACTACCACTTTGACCCAACTGGCCCACTTTGGTAAGGCATCGTCGCCCAAGTCATTGGTGATGAAGACACGCTTCACCATGAGCTTGATGTCCTTAGATCTTGAGGCCAAAGGCTGCTGCCAGTAAGCATCGTCGCTATATAGTAATTTCAACTATAGAACCAGCATTAGGAAGCGAAGACGCTTACAGTTTATCTGGAAGATATATGATTGACTTGAAAGCGACACCGGACTCAGAATCGCCTGAGAAATGCTGCCACGTCATTGGTTCCGAAAAGTCCTTGAAGAATGCATTGTAAAACAGGGTATAATCCTCTAGAGAAATATCAATATGCGATTAATAGAAGTTCGTAATGAAGGGGGTTGTTGCTTCTTGCCTTTCGTCACGCCCTTAGGGTCTCTGTAGCACTAAAAGTAAGTAACAGATAAAACTGATAGTTGGGTCGAAGCTCACCGTGTCCAGATAGGTGGCTGAGAGTTGAGTTGTACCCATTCGTCGACAAGGATGTCCTTCATTTTGGGAGGAGTGGGAGTCTCATCCCCCTTTTCATCATCAACATCCTCCACAACCGCCTCATCTTCATCCTTGTCTTCGTCACTTGCGGGCTTAGTCTTGGAGGTCTCAGCGGTCTCTGCAGCCGTCGCGTCTTCATCCGGGACCTGTTCCGTGCGTTGGGTAAAGAGATAGATAGGGAATGATGTCGAGAAGGAAGAGTGCTTGTTCCTGAACCGAATGTCAGTACTGTATTAATCACTAGCCGAGATGTGCTTACACTAGAGCGGTAAGTTCCTGGTTGTTTAAATATTCCAGACAATCATTTCTGAGGTGAAGTGTGATCTCGGTGCCACGGCCTAGGGTATTGCCACGAGGATCAGGGAATATCTCAAATGAACTGTCCTCTGAGAACGAGCTAAAGACATGTTGCGTCGGGTTGGGGTTCTTCTCAGATTTAGGGGGGACAGAGGCCACATATACACGATCAGCAACGAGGAAACTACTGTAGAAGCCCAGACCGAACGCTCCTATGAGATTTCCGTTGGCGCCCGCTTCTCCGCTTTCGGCTCTCGCAATGAAGTCAGATGTCCCCGACTTGGCTAGCGTACCCTGTGACGACAAGAATTTAGCTCAAGCATGAATCAAATTGACAGCACACATACCAGGTTGGTAGTCAACTCTTCCGGTGACATTCCAATACCAGTGTCTACGGCGGGGTTTGAAAGCGGAGAAGGAGGGATGAGACAGGATCTTACCGGTGATTATTAGCTTCCCTCCTTTACCATCTTCATCCTTAACGGCCTTGATGGTAATGTTCAAGGGATGAGTGCCATCCCAGACACTTTTGTCCGTCAGTGCAATGAGCCTAAGCTTCTCGATAGCATCGTTCGCGTTCGAAATCAGCTCACGGAGGAAAATCTCCCTAATTAAGCAAAGAAAGGCGTCATTCTTTGAGCAGGTCAGAGTAGAACTTGGTTATCACTTGCTTGTGTGAGTAGAGGCTTAACGGCAAATGTGAGTTCTGAGTAGGCCTGAGTAACTACCGACTATTCTAGCACTTACCTGTTAATAACAATCTTCCGCATGCGGGCGACATCACTCTAAATGACCAGGCAACGACCTGAGCTGGCTTCTTAGTGGTGGCAAAGACTACTCACTTGATAACTGAACTTCTCCCTCGGTGCGTCCGTCCCTTCAAACTCCTGCGCAACGGCGAAAGAAAAGAAAGAGGCAGAGAAAACAAGTAAATTGAATAGACGCATTCTGAC
Source organism: Omphalotus olearius VT 653.13 (assembly GCA_000296255.1). Classification (NCBI taxonomy): domain Eukaryota; kingdom Fungi; phylum Basidiomycota; class Agaricomycetes; order Agaricales; family Omphalotaceae; genus Omphalotus; species Omphalotus olearius. The sequence goes on from JH814856.1 coordinate 97,995, forward strand.
TGTCAACAGTCGTCCCAGCTAAAGGACCCAAGAGGTCAATAGGACGGCGTAGGAAGTGCTCAAGAGTTGCAACCAAATCAAGTTTATATGAGCGCAGTATTTAGCGGTACACGATCGTAGCTGACGTGTCACTGTTGTTACATCAGTCACATATCACGAGTGCGGTAGCGCGAAATGTCACATTTCATAGTCACGGTGGCGTTAAGTATTGTCACTGTCAGTGAAGGAATGAACAGGTCATTTATGTATCCCGTATCTATTAGCATCACTCTGTAGTTGAATTGCTCATATGTTAGAACTTCCAGAACCTGATTTCCGAGGTTCAGTCCGACATGTGCGCATCCGGGCATACCTTGTTATGCATTCGAAGAGGGGACATGTACAGAAAGTTTGGGCGCGGATAGCTTCGACAAGTAATCCTACGGATGTCCATTAGTACCTCGAGCCATAAAATACATGGACGACGTACGCGTATCCATCGCTCCCGTTGCTCAGGAACGTGATTGAACATATTGTAACGCTTGTCATTCTTCAAAACTGGTCAGGGGCCGCATTTATAAGATTCAGCGCTTTTCTTACTTTCAAGACTTTCTCCATCTCCCCAACATCCACATTTTTCGCCAACGCTTTCATATCCACTTTCCCACCGCCACCTTCTCCTTCATCTTCGCCAAGATCCTCAGCTTGAACCCCGCCACCATCGACACCTTCACCTCCTATTTTATTCAAACGGCCCCAGAAGTCCACGAAAGCGTTCTCGGACATCATGTGGTCAAAATCTTGCCTGGCGACATGCGTGCGCTCTCGTTGCCACTTGTCAAACTCGCGTCGTAGTGTGTCCTCATTGAAACCCAACTTAGTCACAGGTACAGAAGAGAGCAGCGATGAGAGAGGAAGTTCATCGAATGCAGTGGCAAGTGTAGAGGCGTATGATTCAAATAGCGCGTAAAGACCATCGAGGTGCTTTGCACGTAGTCTTCCAACATGATCATGAAACAAATGAAGCTGTTGGTTAACAGGAAGCAGGGAATTGCGGAATCTGGGGTCAGTCTGCAGCTGAGGTAGAGCACTATCCCAAGTCATCTGTATAGATGCATGGGCGTAAGTCACTGTATCCGATAAACATATCACCGTACCTGTGGATCACGAATAGCGTCTGTTAGCATTGTCCTATCATCTTGATCAGCGCCAAGATGTCACTGCTCAATATCAGAAGCGCACTTGAAATCTCTGTCTCCTTCTTCTTTATTCAATTCCCTTCTTGACTGACCAATACTTGCTTCTAGACGTTCTTTCTCCGCGCGCACCTTCTCTTCGCGTTCCTTGACAGCCCGTTCCTTTCTCTCTTTTCGAGTCTCTGCCTTGCTTGAATCGTCTTGCATTTGTTTATTACTGTCGGAGGTGTCTGGATTTGTGTCAGTTGCAGCCCCAAACTTGGCTCTCACGAATGTGTTGAACAGTTCCTCTCGCAAAGACGAGGAGCCAACTGCATCGTAACGAGGATCTTGATAAAGATCCTGTTTGACCTAGAGAATAAGTACAGTGAGAATGAAAAGGATGGCACATCAGAACAACTCCGACCTCCTTCCAAACGGACCCCTCCGTCACGGATGCGTACTCTTTCAAAAGAGCGAAAAACCCATCCTCTGCTTTCTTAGCAGCAGCCTTCTTTTCTGAAAGAAAGTTGTGTGTGTGGAACGAGAACGTCCAGAAAGTATCATATACTCACTTTCACCCAACTCTCGAACAAATTCCCTGAACCTCTTTTCGCGTTCTCGATCGTCTCTACCCCATCCGTAGAACCTCCTGTCCTTCTTCCACGTACGACGGAAGTCAGTCCAGCTTGTCCTCGTGCTGTTGATCTCAGCGTGCAGAAGGCTTTCAAATTCCTCTTTTGGAGTACCGACTTCTTTCTTGACCGTTTGCTGACGCAACTCGCGCGCACGGTCTCGACAGTATTCATCGAAAGCTTCCCGCCGAGCGGAGACTGATGGAAGGAGAACATATCGAGGGTCTGAAATGAATTTGGGCAGCGACGTGTCCCAAGGATGAAGGGGATTGATGTCCTTTTCCCTCAGAAGTGTCTATAAAGTACATGGAGAAATTGCAGTTGGGATAAGACGATATGCAAATACCTTGAATAGTGCTTTAGCTTCCTCGATGGAAAGGTCCACCCTTTCAGGCATATTTATCTGCGCCTCCTTTGCCCGCTTAGCTTCAGCCTCTGCAGCCTCTGCCTCTAGCTTGGCCTCCTCTTCAACGCGCTTTTTCTCCTCTTCAGCCTCTGCGGCGAGCTGTGCCGCTGCCTCCCGTTGCCATTCCTCTGCTTCGCTCTCGTCGCTTCCATCGTCTTCCTTCTCGTCCGTCTCGTCTTCTACCTTGGCCTTCTTTGTGATGACCACTCCATCCAACGGTACATCTTCAGCTGCTTTTCGTTTCACCAATTCCTGCACCTGATTCTTGACTCTCTCAACTTCAAGCATTTCTTCTGTCAGCTTCACATGCCCGGGATCCGATGCCTGGCGCTGCAGCTCTTCTCTTTCCTTCTCGTCCTTCTCTAAGAGACGCAGAGCTTCCTTGATCTCGTCCGGAACGGTCCATACGCTGTGTTTCTTTACTTTGTGCGAGTAGAATATATTTCCTCCGGTGGTCTTCACCCGCAGCCAGTCGGTACCAGGTATGTGGGTTTTAGCAACAGGCTTTTCTTTCTTTGAGGACGACTGCTGAGGAGGTGGGAGATTCTGAAAGGTAGGTATTGGACGAATGTAGGTTGATTCCTTGGTGGTTGGGTTGTGATAATATGTCTGACCACCAGGAGCTAGATTTTCAATGAGAAGAGATAAAAGAAGCGGTTGGAGGCGCATACCTTTGTGCTCAGTCCAACCAGGAGGGAGAGGAGGCGGACCGAGGGCGACAAACGGTGCAGCAGACAGGGACATGATGAGAGTAGTCTGCTGACCTTGAGGGCGGGTAGAGATGATGAGATGGTGTTTTGAATTCACACACGTATAATGAACAGAACTACACGTTGAATTATCTGCCTTTTCCTTCCGACGAACAAAAATATGTCGAGTTCCCAGCTTCGATGGCTTCTGGCGTATTCAGTCTTTCTCAGCTTGGAGAAGACCAACTTTAAGTGAGGCACCGAGCCGGATGGCACCGGGCCGGGAAGGGACAAATCAAAAGGGGTCAAAATGGGCAAACTCAGATTTCCGTAAAATCAGGGATTGTTATCCACTTCCATGTCCTCATCTCCGGCCGTGTGGTAATGCGTCTCATGATACACCAACTCGATTGGGTTTCAATATCTCTCTTTTCTCCTTAAATATGGCCCTTCCCACCCCCATCTCTCTTTCCTATCCTCCTAGCAATGTCCGCTCCAGAAATTCTCGAGTACGAGCGCAAGATGTCCAGGAGAGTCCTCTGGAAATTGGACTCCCATGTTCTGCCTCCTCTCGCCCTGGTCAGCTGTTTAACAACATACCGTATCGTCAGATGCTCATTGCTCACCGTACTCTAGCTGTGGCTCGCCAATTTTATTGACCGAAGCAATGTCGGCAATGCAAGGTATACATCCTAGCTCTCTTCTGATTTGTCGCGAGCCAACCACTTTCATAGGATTGCTGGCTTGGAAAGAGACGCCCACCTTCATGGCAATCAGTTCAACATTGTCCTGGCCGGTGAGTTGTCTGACTCGGATGCACAGTGGCGGCTCTGAGCCTCAAGCAATTCGTGTCTAGTCTTCTATGCTTCGTAAGGAGCTTCTTAGTTCTGTCTTCAAGTGCAAAGTTTTCAGAGCGTTCTAGGTATTTGATAGTTGAACTTCCATCCAACTGGATTCTCAAACGGCTAGGAGCCAACGTACGTCTAACATGTCCGAGTCTTTCATCGATTCAAACCAATATCTTCTCACAGCGGTGGCTTCCCTTCATCGTGTTGTCCGTACCCGTTCATCGGTTCCGCTTGTTGCATCAAACTAAATGTGACCACAGTGCCTGGGGTATTGTCACCACGTTAACGTGTTTAGTGCACAATTTGGGTGGTTTTCTCGCTATCCGAATAGCCTTGGGAATCTGCGAGGGTGGACTTCTGCCAGGGATGGTATGTAAGTGTTTTTTCTTTCGAGTTCCCCGCTTATCTAGATTTCCAAGATTCTATATTTAAGTACCCTGTACAAACGCCATGAGTTGCAGCTTCGGTAAGTACAAGTCCCTATCTCCGTTCCGCTCATGGGAGATCATTATTGCGTCCTCTCATTTAGTGTTGGGATCTTTTACGCTTCCGGTGAGCAATCCTTCTTGTTGGTTTATGCTTCACGAACTCACGGCGGATGCGTAAGCTTCTCTGTCCGGCGCTTTTGGAGGTTGGTTATGTATCTGGCTGAACGCATTGAGATACGATTAACAATATCTGCAAGGTCTACTGTCCACAGCCATACTCAAGATGGATGGGGTAGGAGGGCTCGCTGGATGGCGTTGGATCTTTATATTGGAAGGGATTGCAACTTCAATCTTGAGTTTGGTTGCAACCTTTTTCATGCCAAGTGATATTTCTTCAGCATCTTTCTTGACAAGCGAAGAAAAGGAATTCGCAGGTAAAATTACAACACAATCACCTAAAGCTACGTTAACGTGCAGCTTTCAGTCCGGCGTTTCAATCTAGATATTCCTACTTCTCTCACTGAATTCGCGAGGGAACTCGAGCGAGCCACACCTGATATTCTGAGCGATTCCGAAAAGCAAGAAGAAACTCGAGCGGAGAAACTTTCAGAATCTCCGACCCCTGTACTTCAAGTCTCTAACGAAGAACGGTTTGAATGGAGAGAGGTTATGAGAGGTATGGGCAATTTCCGAACTATTCTTTAGCCGTCTGACAGGTCGTTTTAGGAGTTGTTGACGTCCAAACCTGGCTCACGGGTATAGCTTATTTTGGACTCATCGTTAGCTTGTACTCGTACTCCTTGTTTCTGTAAGAGTTCCACTTGTCATGCTTCATACCTACGAATCTGATCATATTTGTAGCCCAACTATTGTAGCCGGGCTGGGTTATACAGGGAGCGCGGCACAATTGCACACTGGTGAGAGATACTTAAAATAAGATCGGCCTCATATTTTATGCTGATAACCAACCATTAGTTCCTCCATATGTTCCTGCTGCTGTGCTTACAGGTAACTTCATCTCCTTCTTTTCTTGAAGACTTTAATGTTTGGTCAGTCAGTGTTGCGTTTCTGAGCGATCGACTTCAGTGGCGAGGACCTTTCATTCTTATTTTCCTGCCCATTGCTATTGTTGGTGAGGATCTCACAGTCCAAATTCGTCCTCGCACGATTGTTTACTCGCACTTTTTTTAGGTTACATCGTTGCTATTACAGCTCAGACCAACACAGGAAGATATGCAGCCGTGTTCCTGATGGCTGCAGGAGTGTAATGCTCTCTCATCTTTAGATTCAGCCGGTTTTATTGATCTCTTGCCGTGTTGCAGGTATCCTTCAGCACCTTGCATTCTGTGACTCGTGTTGTGTCTGTATTCAATCATCACACTTGCTCACAATTTAATAATAGGTCGATCCTTCCAAACAACAGCAGCGGCCATTACAAGAAGGCAACAACAACAGCGCTTCAGCTTGCGATTGCGAATTGCGGGTTAGCTCATCAGCTCTATATCATTTTGTCTTTATGGTGACTCACAGCCTCGTCACTTATAGCGGCTTTGTGGCAACTTTCGCATACACCTCAGGTAAACTCCCTATTGACCCATCGATGTTTTGTCATTTGACATCCTGTAGACCAAGCCCCTAGGTATATCAAAGGTCACAGTATCGCCCTTGGATTTTTGATACTGGCGTGGCTTCTTGTTGGCGTAAACGTGTAAAATTCATCGTTGAAGTCAGCGCGAAACACTCTCTCAATATTGAACAGCTGCTATTGCCACTGGGAGAACAAAGCTCGTGCCGAAGGTCGGCGTCAACAGAATCTCGCAGATTATCAGACACTCTGGGATTCCGGGAAGACGCGTGCTCCAATCGGTGACTGCCCTTCATCCTCCTCGTCAAACTCGATTAACCCACCAGCAGGTGACCGACATCCGGATTTCCGCCTCACACTCTGAGCATGCCAGACACTCCGACCAGGACCACTGACTAGGCGGCGATGAAGCTGAATAGTCGTAGATACAGCTTTGACCAATTGCGCTCCCACAGTGATGTATGTTAGTTTGAGTGTTCGCCTTCGAAGCCAAGCTTAAACGAAGTCTTGAACGGGAACCTGCCGGAACGTAAACCGGGCCTTCTACGGTTGGCCTTGACTTGGCGGGAATCGGCTGCACCTGCACACCACGTCGCACAGTGAGCATACGGCGGTATAGGATGCGCAAGGTACTCATTCAAAATTATGTGACGGCCAAAGTCATCCTTTTGACCGTTGAGTGGTAGAATATACATTTCGCAAACGTTCTAGACGAACCTGCCAAGATGATACATGTACGGCGTGAGATCGACTGTGAGTACGTACAGATGGGGAATGAATGTGAGCACATGGATAACTAAGTGAACGTCATATACATGTAGATTAGACACATAGCTGCAGGATGCACCGAGATGCAATATGAAGCGCGGATAGTCGTCAGCCGGCCGTCAGTCAAATATTGCTAGATGTTAGATGTTACACATAAAACCTGGCACAGGGCGGTTAGTGAGGTGGGAATACTGTGCGGTATCAAAAGACATACTTTTTGTTGATTTGATACAAGAATAATTCGAAATTAAACTTCGCCTTGCCATCGAACAATGACAAGGAAGCACGCTGCTCGTACTTGGCTTGTAGAAGATCTTCCATTCGGACATCTTCCGACGCGATCCGAGAACTTACGCCAAGCACATTCGACTCAAGCGTGACTGTGAAAACACCAGCAGTATTAGACGACATTGTGAGATTGATCTTGTCGAATTGCCGTGGGGAATATTGGTCGATGGAAAGCAGTACACCCTTCTCGTACAGATATTTTGCGGTGTAGAGGAATGACCCAAATTGGGGACTTTTCCCAGACTTCTGCAAGTCACGAAGATGGAAGTATTGTTTCGTGAAGGGAAGCACGAATCGTCGTTTTCTACGAGCAGATCAGCGGAAAGAAAATGAACATTCGACCTAGGCTACTTACCCTTTTCCGCGTTGCATCGTATTCATCGCAGCTTCTACGTAGCTGTGATAGCTATCGATCTGTTCTTCGAAATACTTCTTACGTTCCGCAAGATGCCGGAGAGCATCGTTCATGCTCTGCATCTCCTGCTGTCGCTGCAGACGTTTTCTATGTTTGCTCCGAACGTCATTGGCGATAGCATTCAAAATTCCTTGGAATCCATCCTTCCGAGAAATTTTACCCATTTCTTCCAATTTCAAAAGGTGACTGATGGCAGATGCCTTGACTGCGGCAAAGTTGAGCCTATAATGGATGTTAGTTTTTTATTGCCTTGAACAGGGTAAAAACCCACAGGCGAATATCTTCTAAACGATAGGCGGCTTCCGCGGCCGCGGCCGAGGGTTGCCGTCTCGAGATCTGACGAGCCTCATTCGCCATTTCGGCATCCAGAATGTCCTCCCATGCGCACTCGTCCTCCTCCGTTACAGGTCGGAGAAGTGCTTGGAGTAAGTCTTGTGTAGGCTGCACGCGAAGGATGGCAAGGACGCCACGCTTAGCTTGAACCCAGAGCGTCTTTTCCTCCGCGAGTGGATCTAGGACAGTTTGTTATTGTTTCGTTTTCTTCTCATATTAAGCACTAACCTTGGACATCGGCAAACCTGTTCGTGAGTTCCAGCTCAATAGCTATGTCTCTTGCATCCTTGAGCTCCTCGTTACCGAAATGAGGCACGCCATCCAGTTCGCTCAGAATAGCTCGTAGAGAATCGTCCAGGGCGGGAGCCTATTGGGAATGAAAATGAGGAAAGCGATCGCTCACGGTTATGGAGGTTAGACTTACTACATCATTGAGGTGCTGAACTAAAAGTCCGTGCATAGTATATACCTCGTTTGGTGATATGTAGATCGGCTTTGGCTGTACGGTAACGTCAAGGAATTCGTGTGCGTGGAACTGAGTATCTGCGTCCGGAACGTTTGCCACTGACCAAACGACCCATGAGTGAGAGATAGCAAAATGACGGAAAGCAACGTCTTACCCTCAAGGAACCAGTTTGAGACTTGTGAGATCGCCCTCAGAACAAACTCGTTGATTGGCATCAAATTCGGGCTATGATCATCGAAAAGTACGCCGGTGGTGATCTGCGTAAGAACCTTCGATATCTGGGCTAGGTTCCTACGACTGGATATATCAACAGTCTTAGATACAATGTCAAAGGTTTCAGGGGTCCTATAGTGATGTGAGCTTGGAAGCAATGATGATGGATATGAACAATACGTACACTATAGCTGGATTGATGTATCGATAATACACAAGTCTCCCAATGCACGCAGCATATGCTCCTTCGGGTGCATCGGGGAAGCGTTCCTACACAGATATCAAGATCTGTATGCATTTATCTGTAGTTAGAACTTACACGCAGAGAGTTCAATGTTTCTCGAGCCAGATATCGCATGCCAAACGGCATTTTCTTTGTGGACTGTATGATTGCGGACACAAAACGATCAGTCCAATGCTGTAGAGTTTGAAGGTCTGAAAGACTTGGAATTAGTACGTAATTTTCAGGACATCACATAAGACTGACGCCTGATGAATATGGGTCGAGTGGCAGGATCATCCAGTGCTTCTCGGAAAGATACGTCTTTCGGTCGAACACTCGCCCTGCCTGATCTCATTTCTTCCAGCTCAATTCTTGTACGGTGGATCTGTTGAAATACTCAGTCTTCGGCTCTAAGGGTACGAGGGGCGCACTTACTATAGTAGGGTCTACCTCGAGATCTAGATCCTCGTCTTCGATTATTTCTCGAATGAGAGCTTGAAAGACGTCCCTTGCGTACGTGATCTGCTTAGGACGAATATAGTGCACCGCTATGTTGATATACATGGGATGACCATCGATAATCTCTTCAACAGATGAGGCTGATCTAATTTCGTTGAAGATGGACATCTAAGAGAAAGAATATCAGCGATAACTATAGATGTCATTACACTGAAAGTTAACCTGGAATAGTCTTAAGAGCAGGTAGTCCTCTCGACGGTCTTGACCGTACCCAAACAGCGTCAACACGACCCTCTCGGTAAATCGTTTGTTCTTCTCTGAAGCATCATCGCTTGACAGTCGTACAAATAAACGACTCAGATATTCAGCATGGGTCTGAAGATGATAGAATAGCTGCTGATAGAGTTCGAGTTTCCGCCGAGCAGTTTGATCAAGGGTGTTGGCTCTTGAGAACGGATCTCCGTGCGCGGCCAGTAAAGAATTACGCGCAGCGAAAGCGGCAGCACTGTCAGCGCTACGTCGCGCCTTGACCACATCCTCGAAGCTTTTGACATTTTGCACCACCAAGGCAATTTTGACGTCAAGGTCTGTGACATCACTTTCGAGAGCTTGATTTTCTCGAATACTCTCGACAACCTTTTTCCTAAGCCTCTCGACCTTGATCTCTTCCTGAAAATCGGTTTCGGAATCATCTAAGAGATGAACAAAGTTTTTGATCGTTCCGACGGTGACGTTCTTGCCAAGAGTTAACTGGCGGTACTGTTCTCTGGTCTCTTTGGCGCGGAATAGGGATTGAATCTTCACGACCTTACTCAAATTGGCTCGATAATACTCCATCTTCGCGCGGAATTTCCGACGCTGTATTGCGCCACGCAGCATTGCTTGAAGTAGGGTTGCAACGTGCTCATTTGCATGCAAATGATCTCGCCAAGCGTAGTAAAGCTGTCGAGCCAGTACACCACGAGCAGTGGCCTGCAGGCCCACCACATCCGGTGCGACGAAGTCAAGTCTCCTAGTCATTTCACGATGACGATTCCGTGACAGAAATGCGCGCGCCAAGGATTGCATGTTACCCACTGCACTGACGGTCTTGATTTCTGAAAGTGCTTTCGTGAGGATCTGATGCCTTTGACGAGCAAGATTAGCTCGTGCACGCGCTTGGAACCCAAGAACCAGCGGAGTTGCTCTCCTCAGACCTCTGATCAGTATCAGGAGGCGTTTCCTCGCGAGAAAAGTCCTAACAGCAGATTGGATGCGGACCACAGTTTGGCTTACATCCTCGAGCTTGGCCAACTGTGTTCTCATCCGCCGACGCATGAGGACACCACGACCCTGGGCCTGTAAGGCCCTATAATTTGCCGAAAGACGATGAAGCAGACTTGCTCGCTGTAAAAAGCTGCGTCTACAGATTGCACCTCTACACTGAGCTTGGAAGGCGACTATCGACGACTGTACAACAGGGTGAACGAATGTCCTCGTGAGTTCCGTATGAAATTGACGAGTCAAGCGCGCACGGGCCATCGATTGTAGTTTCACGACCGAAACCTTGCTACTTCTCAAAGCAGTTTTCAGACGGTTATATCGACGGCGCTGCAGGACGCCACGAAGTTGCGCTTGAAGTTTGATTACATAAGTCTCAGTGCCTGAGATTCGTGCGAGACGTGCATGCCATCGCTTTCGCACCTGTGCGGCTCGAATAGCAGCTTGTAGAGCAATTGCCCAAGGATTGAGACTCTTTCGGGCCCTGCGTTGTTGCGATGCATGCCTTCTGATCAGAGCCCCTCTACACTGAGCCTGTACTTTCACTGAGATACCCTCGCTGATTTGCAATCGAGCCTGCAAAGCAGCCTGAGATTTTCGTGTAAAGTGCCCACGTGCTTGAGATTGTAATGCAATGATTGACGATTCGTTCTCCAGTAGTAACCGGTCACGTCCTGAATATAAATTAAAAGCTCGGCCTATGCTTAGGAACGCAGCAGCAAGACTTACGTTCGTCCTCAGTCTCTACCTCAACTTCAGGCTCTTCGTTGATCTCCTTCGCAAGTTCTCGACCCACGTTTCCGAAGTTGGGCATAGCAACACCGGCGGCAGTCAGGCCCTTCTGGGTGGCTTGAAGTTGATCATCGGAAAATTGGAGATAACCAAGAAGATTCCCGATGCGCTCAGCCAATCCACGACGAGCAAGTAAATGACTGAATATGTGTCATTGGTCAGAAAATTGTAAATTTCACCGTTGATTTCACACACCTGAGCGCATGAATACAGTATATGACCTTCGGTAAATTCTTCTTCTCGTATAGATCGGTGAGCTCAAATATGAAGCACTATAAAAATCATGTTCAGAAACGAAGTTTTCGACTGTATTAGAAACTGTATCACCTCCGGAAGACCCACAGTACGAACGAAATTGAAGAAGTAGTTGATGTTGTCCGAGTGACGAAAGTCGAGCTTGGGTGCCTATGGACCGAGATGAGAAACAAACCATCGTCGTAAAAAAAAGTGAAAACACACCTCATATATTCTCCTGACTACCGAGTCTCCTTGGAATACTCTGACAAGCTTTGCGAGTACGACACCATTTCGAAGGTGTTCTTCCATTTCCACCACTCCAAACCCAAGTTCTTCACCTAAACAACCTTCAATCCATTGCTGGGCCTCGCCGACGTGACAGAGATATTCATAAGCTTGTATCAAGTGCCGCTGTGTATCGGCCCAAAGTCCACGCGTTAATCGAGCTGACGGTAATGGAACCGGTGTGCTAGGAGCTTTATTTCTCGACAGTCGTATTCGCCCTGGTACACCTGCGACATCATCAGGATTAGGAACATCGGGTACGTTCTCATTCAAAGTCCGAGTTCTCCGCGGTGTCGTTTGAAAGTTAATTTCACGCCGGGCAGCACGCTTCTCAGAACGACTGGGAGGTGTCTCTTTCACTTGCTCAACCGAATCGAAGCTGTCCTCTGCATCACCACTAGCTATCCGAGGTAGATGATTACCAAGGCGACGACCACTGGTCAAATTGCTTCCGTATTTCGAGGCTTTATCCATCATATATGAGCTTCTGTAAGTAGTCGGATACATGACAGAAGACGGAGTGGGAGTGGTGGACGTTGGCGAAGTGGGATGACTGGTGCGAGGAGACGAAACGTTAAATGATGTTGGCCGTTGTGCAACTTTGTCCGGAGAAGCCGATGGTCGGCTGTAAAGGGATGTAGGACGCCTGTGCACGGAAGTCGGCGTAGACGGAGGATTGTAGGTTGATCGCAATGGTGTGGTAGGAAAATCCGAGGAGGTATTCGAAGGCGTACGTTTGAGTGTAGTAATATCAATGGTATTACGTCGGATACGAGGGCTGCTGTCGTCTGGAGAAGCATTAGAGCTAACGATATCGGCCGATTTGGCTGACATAAAGGAAGAGGGTAGATGAATACGTTGCGGTGTGAAGGATAATGAAGGAGAGTCGGCCTCCACTGATACACCAGTTGTGTTGGGAGAGAGAGGAGTGGCAATTATAGGCGACGGCATCGTACGTCTCTTCAAGTATGTCGGCGTTCGCTCCATTGGTTTGGAAGGCGTAGAAAGATCGCCAGAGGAAGAAGGCAATGAGTCGACTGAACCCTGAAGTCTGGCGAGAGATGGTGATCTCATACTATCCCTGGACGAGCTGGGAAGCGTAAAACTATCATCGATGGCACTCTCTCTCGAGCGCTCTTCCCATTTCCCTCGGACGGCATCCAAGCTATTCGCGACACGATGTGTAGGAACCCATCTCCTGGTAGCAGTTGGTGTAGTAGATGAACCAGTCAGATTGGTCACATTGCCGGTCGCAGAGTTGGAGTTGCTACGAGAAAGAGAGCCTGTCCTCGAAATCGACGAAGTTCGCTCGAGCAGCCTGGTCTGATAGGCAAAAGGACCGGAAGACGAGGCTGGCTTTGAGCTGGACGACATGGAAGAAGGAGAATCTGAGCGCTGCATGTTGTTGCAAGGGTCGTAAGGGTCGTGAATATATCTAAAACATTCCCTGGTTTGCCTGAGGCTGCTGAGCAGCCAAAGCGTATGTGCCTTCTTAGTCCATAAACAGCCGACCTTGTTGTCCTGCGAACCACGTGGCGTAATGACTACTTACTCAGGACACTCCGATGGGTAGACAACATTTAACAAGACTCTAAGCTCTGATACTCTGTTCATACGACAGGAATGTCATATTGTGGCCGTCTAACAAAGATTCGATTTTTCAGAGGACGCTCACAGCGGCTCATAGTCAGAGTCAATGCTGATACAGATCACGTGATTCGGTTATATGCAGTATTACATAATTTAGCCGATGTCCAGTACCAGCACTGGCAGCAGACTAACGCAGCAGGCGAGCAGGACAAGTATGCCGACTTGGGACCGTCAATCCCGTTTAACAAACTTTTTCAGTTCCCCAGAGAAACCTTCTCCCAGGTCTAGCTCTCTTCTCACCCGTTCTTCTTCCCCCTCATCGATAGGATCACACTCTGATCTCGCTGCAAACTATCACGACAATGCTTCTGCTCAATTTGTTCAGCCGGTGATCTTAGGTGTCTGTTCAATGGATGTTAAGGCAAGGTCAAGGGCCATGAGAGAAATTCTGATCCGTTTGGTGGAGAGGTCTCGTGGTACCATAGAAGTAAAGGTCTTTGGAGACAAAGTAATATTAGACGAAGGTAAACTCCTCGTTGGCCTTCCCCCAATTGGGCATTGGCTGATTTGAATACTCTGTTTAGATGTTGAAAACTGGCCTCGTTGTGATATTCTCATATCTTTCTTCTCGACCGACTTTCCCCTAGATAAAGCCATTTCTTATGTGAAACTCAGAACCCCTTTCTGCATTAACGACCTCTTGCCTCAAGCCTTGCTTTGGGACAGGCGGCTTGTTGTGGCCGTCCTTGACCATCTCAAAGTACCCACTCCGAAGCGACTTGAAGTTTCCCGAGATGGTGGCCCAAAGATCGATGCAGAACTTAGAGACCTGATGAAACAGAAGCTCGGTATCGTCCTTGGAGGTTATCAAATGACTCCAGAAGTTGCCTTGAGAGAAGACGGAAATGCGATCATTATTGATGGAAAGGTTCTCGAAAAACCCTTTGTCGAAAAGCCTGTGAGCGGGGAAGACCATAACGTTTACATCTATTTTCGCGGAGGAGGAGGTCGTCGTTTGTTCAGAAAGGTTGTACTAACAATTTTTTCAATAACCCCGGAACTGAGCATTCTTTGATCAGGTTGGAAACAAGTCCAGCGAATTGGACCCTACATTGAATCACCCCAGAACCGATGGATCCTATATCTATGAACAATTCATTGATGTCGATAATTCAGAGGATATCAAAGTCTACACAGTAGGGAAGGAGTATACTCATGCTGAGACTCGCAAGTCTCCGGTCGTGGATGGAGTGGTGCGGCGAAACACGGACGGAAAGGAGATCAGGTAAGCTGGGCGAATGTTCCCTACACTCCGAGCTCAAACGTTCTTAGGTTCATCACTCGACTTACTGATGAAGAAACGACTTGGGCTGCGAAAATATGTGAAGGTTTTGGGCAGCGTGTATGCGGGTATGATATGCTTCGTTGTGACAACGGTCGCAAGAGTCAGGTAATTGACGTCAATGGGTGGAGTTTTGTGAAAGGAAATGAGTCTTATTATGGTACGTCAACTCCGTCGCGGAAGCCTCACGGCTAACAGGTCTTTTTTAGACAAGGCCGCTGAAATTCTTGCATCATTGTGCATGCATGTTTCCTCTTCACCAAGCCGTGCTCTCCCTGCAGCCGAATTGACGCCTCAGGAGACATCAACCTGGTTACTGAAAGCCAATGTCACAGTGTTCCGGCACGCTGATAGGACCCCAAAGCAAAAGCTGAAATTGTACGTCTCTCTTCATCCAAGCCACTCCTTTCTTGACTGTGGTTGCAAAGCAATTTTCCGATTGGCGAGCGCTGGACTCAACCATTTGTCGCGCTTTTGAATGGAGAAACGGAAGAAATTATTCTTCGCGAAAAGGAGCAGCTGAACAAGATAGCCGTCGCGATTGAAGAATCCAAACGCCTCGGTGCAAGTGGCGAAGAATTGACCAAGCTTACACAACTGAGTAACGCTCTCTTCAGCAAGATTGACTTGCCTGGCACCAAGGCGCAGTTGAAGCCTGTGTATTCCAAGAAGCAAGCGGGGCACGCAAGATCACTAACGAAGCTCACGCTGGTATTTAAATGGGGCGGGGAGGTACATCTCATTTAAGACTTCTGCTATGAGTCTTCGGATGCTAATATATCGTCGCAGTTCACGCATGCCGCACGTTACCAATCCAGGGATCTGGGCGAAAATATGAAGAAAGACATATCCATCATGAGTGCGCGGTTTAGGCTCCAGTTGAGATTCTCCTTCTCACTCCAAATGCAGATAAAGAGGTGCTTCAAAACGTCACAGTACATGTTATCCTATTGCTACCTGCACTTGCAATGACTCATTCCGTACCAGATTTTCACTTCCTCAGAGCGCCGAGTGATCGCCTCTGCGGAAATTTTTGCTGCCTCTCTCCTAGAAGCTCAGCCTATGTACTCATCGGTAACTTCGCCTAACGTATCTTCGTCCAACTCAAGCTCACGGTCTTCGCGGTCCTCTACCGATGGGACCGCGAGCAATCTGTATGCGCGCAAGAACACTTATAGCCGGCACAACAGCTCCGCGCCTTTATCCTTGATCATACGAAAGGACCTTCTGGATGATTCTAATGCTGCAAAAGATCTTATGGACGATGTCAAAAAACGTCTCAAGATTTTGTTAAGGCCAGGCGAACCAGAGAAAAGACCTGAGTTGACATGGCCGAAGAGTATGAAGAAGGAGCCTGTCGAGGTTGTGAAGGTAAGTGACATCTTTGGGTTTCTTATACTTGCCACTGACTGTGTAATAGGAAGTGATACAATTACTTAGTTCATTTAGAGACATAATGCGGCATAATTATGAGACGCTTGATGTGGACAAGATTCAAGAACGATGGTAGTCCTATGTCATGTCAATGAAAAACTCATTCCAACCATTTGTTGCAGGTGTTGCGGCGATGAGCCTTGGCTCTTTCGCGAACGGTGGGAAAAGCTATTCGAGGACTTCTGTGATGTTGAACAGAAGAAATTTGATCCATCACGCGTAAGTTGTGATTCCACACAGTTGACTACCTGTACTAATGAGCATGTGCTGTAGGTGTCGGAGCTATACGATACCATCAAGTACTGTGCT
>JH814856.1:132167-147423 GCA_000296255.1 Omphalotus olearius VT 653.13
GTGGGTGAAGATGGAAGGGAACATTTGACAAAGATCATTGAGAATGCGATGGAATACTAAGCGGCGTTGCTCGAAGCTCAACAATGATCTTCGAATAATCATCTTGAAGAAGTGTCATTGTAAATTCTACATTGACAAATAATGTACATTATTTCAGTGATGCATGGCTCAAACGGTAGAATATGTCAGATCTATTGTCCACTGACTGTTCGGCCTTTGTACTTTCTGCTGTATGTGTCCACGTGCCAACCATGAAGTTATAGCCAGCCCTGGCGTGCCAGAATTTACACTGTACAGTATCAATAATAGTACTCAGTATTAATTAAGGCGCGATGGTCACAGTGCACGTGACTTGTTACTGCTCCTCAGGCTCCTGCTCTTCAAGCTTCAAGTTCTTGCCTTTCGTCGCGGACCCCGCCTTGCTATATACCAGCATACGCTCAAACTCACTCAATGACTGTCAGACAGTCCATAACTTGACGCTTATTCACAGTCTAAAGAATGGTGGTTATCCTTTCAGGACCTCACATATTGCTACTTGCACATGTCAAAACATGATCTTCAAGTGCTAGACACCTATGAAACGCCAGATTATATCAAAGGCGAACTTTCAGACGAAGGTGTGCAATCCCGATTTCATTGCATCAGATCACTAAAGTAAACTTTTTCTTCTAGAGCTTGACATTCCAATTCACATGGTGCCACCAAATCCTGACGATTCTGACAGTGTGTCACTACCTTGCATCTTACATCGCCTTAGATATGCTGAAAAACATCTTCACGATTCAGATCTACCATCTCACGTACATCCATCGTATCCATACGGGAACCCACGGAGCATTAAGCATCCTGCTACAAGACCACGGCCTCCATACGATCCAACTTCGCGAGCGTTATTTGAAGATATGGGATACGACGGAGGTGGAATCAATGGAGCACTCCGGTGGAAAGACCTTGCCATGGAACAGCTACTGCCTGTGGATGAAGAAAAAGAGATGGCTTTCAAGGCGGCCGAAGCAAGGAAGATGGCGAGTGGTACAGGGAACCATAATCCACAACCTCAACAGCAGACTGCATTGGCTCAAGGAGACCAAACCCTTGAGGAAGAAGATGACGACGACGACGACGAGAATGAGAATGAGAATGACGAGAACGAAGAGGAGGAGGAGGATGAAGAAGAGACCGAAGATGAAGAAGAGTAATTATTTATCCCTTCGTAACAATTGTTGCCACCAGTATATCTCCTATATCATCATGAAGAAGACCTTTGACATCTTGCTCGAGAGACCATTCATAAGCCTCCAAAAGGACGCTGTCAGTCAAAGGTATATAGTGGGAGGCCAGGACAGTGATGATGTTCGTGACACGAGAAATGGCTGTTCTTGTGGAATCATCGATATCCTGAATAACATATCAGATCTCCCCATGTCTTCTCTGGACATATATTGCTCACGTCGTTTCGATTTGAGTACACAGCCTCTGCGTCAAACCCTTCTTCACCTTCTCGCTCACTTTGTTTGACATGTTTGCTAACCCATATGTAGCCATTCAAACCCAAAATAAGATCGACGCCACAAGGCAACGATATAAAGTGCGACTTCAGTCTACGAACCAGAATCGGTGGCACAGTTACAAGTTGGCCATTGCGCAGCTTTAGAACAGTCAGTAACATCCATGAATCAACGAGCGGGGCGCACTTTGCCATAGCTCAACGAGCGAGTATGGAGGGACATACTTCCATCAGAGAAAAACGCCTGGACTTCGGCCACCAAGAGATCCCCCTCTTCAAAGAACGTGCGCATTTGAAGTTCGTCACTCTCAAGTTTTCGTCTCTAGTCGTAACTGAATTAGAGATATTCGTAAAAAGAGATTCGACTGAAGCTTACTTGCACACCTCCAGGTAAATTGACCGACGAGAGCATCAAGATAGCGTCTTGCCTAGAATTAGCATCCACTTTCCATCGGCGAGGTTGAACCTTGACAAAGACGGAAATTGAGACAGAACTGGATGTTTCTGTGGAATCGCATACCTCTGTTATCCTGCCAACAACTAAATCGCCAACTTCTGGATTATATCTATGGTCTACATGTCACGATTGCCACGCAACGTGCAGATCAAAAAGAACTCACCTGGTACGCACGGCACGAACCGTGATGAGTTTGTTAACACGCTCAACTACACCGCTGACAGACGCTATGACCTCCTCGTTATCCACATAGGTCCCATGCCCACTTGTGAAGAAATTCAGACGTCAGACTGAGTAGTCGGAATCATGAGATCACATACCGCATGTAAGCCTGGGCTGAGGTGAGTGATTCACCTGGCCAGGTCAATTTGGAACTTCCCTCCTCGAGGAAATCCTCCGAATCCTGGTCAACATCCATGTCAAAATTTTCCGGGACATATTTGGTTGTAAGGGTGTCTGAAGGGGCATGAAATGAGGTGAATTCAATCATCTCCAAAGACTTATTATTGTAATATCCATGGCAAAAGAGTTGAATACTACCTACCCGTTTGTGAAAGTAGGTCAAGAAAAGTATCCGGACCGATATGCCGGACTCGATGGTTATCGACGCGCTTGCTCTTCAACGTCAACTCCGGTCCATCAACCCAGCATGTCTCGGCGGCACAGTACTTTTCGACCGTGTATTGATCTACACGATGGCCAAGTCAAACAAATCGTTGGAGGTACTCTATCTGATACCAATCCTAGCCACCTTCAAACAAATTTTGTGTCAAAGTTTGTGTTCCTCAGTTTCTCAGTTCATGCGAGACATTTATAGATATAATAGTAAATCTCCTGCTGAATTCGTGCAACTGTACAAGGAACGTGGACTCGAGGGCGGACATGTCATCAAACTGGGACCGGGAAATGACGAGGCAGCTAAGGCAGCTTTAGCGGCGTGGCCAGGTCAGATGGTTTGTCTTTCGATTAGTTTGAGCGACTCTCTCATCCTTACATAGGTGGACTTCAAATCGGAGGAGGTATTACCGAAGAGAACTCAAACTCGTGGCTAGAAGCAGGAGCAAGCAAGGTTGTCTCATCTCGTCCGAGTTCGAAAGCAGTATTGAAACCTCATCGCAAAGATAATAGTGACGTCTTATTTATTCCCAAAAGCAAAGTTTTCGCTAGAAAGGCTGCAAGCTATCTCCTCAGCCGTCGGAAAAGAAAGATTAGTAGTCGACGTGAGGTAAGAATAACCTCCTGAATCGAGACGCCATTGCTCAATACACCCTTGAGATAGCTGCCGTCGGAGAAATGATCAATGGCTTGTTGCTATGAACAAATGGCAAGATCTAACAGACATGGAAGTCTCTGAGGGTACGCTGTTGCAACAGACATGAATTGAGACAAGTCACAAATCAGGCCGTCCCAGACTCGTTGAACATTTTATCTGAATATTGCTGGTAAACTCTTTGAAACCTTTTGATAGCTGATGCTTACACCGATAAAGCGAATTTTTAATACACGCTGCTGATGTTGAAGGTCTATGCCAAGGAATTGACGAAGATTTGGTCACTAGTGAGTGTCCAAGCTCCTGCTTCAAATGTACGTCCACGTCAACTCTTTTCAGAACTAGGGGAATGGTCTCGAATACCCGTAACGTACGCAGGTGGTGCCAAAGGTAGTCAAGTGTGTCTCATACTCTTTGTATTTCTGACCTGAATGCATGTAGACATCACCGATCTCGACTTGGTCGATAACCTTTCAAAAGGACGCGTAGATCTGACGTATGGGAGGTAAGCCGATTAATGAATACTGCCTTCAAGTAAGGTCACTGACGACACATTTTCAGTGCTTTGGATATTTTTGGAGGAAAACTAGTCAAATTCGAAGAACTAACAAAGAAATCTCGTGCTGTGGGCTGTTCCAGTCGTATGTAATCCTTCTTCTTCTTGTAACAAAGTTTAATTTTACACGTACAGAATTTATATCTACTATCTGATGGCCCCATGTCAACCAAGCTGTCGAGACGTCCTTTCCAGAAAGCACGAAACCTTCATATCCTTTATTTGCTATCTCCTCGCAATTACGGATATAGGTTGGTATACCTGACGCACATATCAATGGCTGGGAAAACTTGCCTGGTATGCTTTTACCCAGAAAGACAGACGTAGCGGCAGAAAATAAGTCTTTCGAAACACCTTCAAAGATTGAATGACGCCATTGTGCCTCGGAGTAGGTTCGATGCGGGTTGGACCATTGTTCGTCATGTATTTTATGCAATTGATGATCCATTCGCCTTGGACTTCCTGCTTGAATAGTGAATTGAGAATCTATTCATGAAAGCAATGATCATACTATGCAGCTGGGACCGTTTGCAAGCACCGAAGGCGCCTGTGGACCGTAGACGAAGAACATATTCGGGAATCCAGCCGACACCATGCCTAGGTCCGTGTCCGCCCCTTTCTTCCACTTTTCAGCAATAGTAACTTCATCCGCGTCCCGAATGTCTATCTGTGTGATGCCGCCAGTCATCGAGTCAAAACCGCTAGCAAGTACATTTTTTGGAGTGAACTCGACTATAGGGTTCTGGTAAAGATCGACTAGATCGACGTGAGGAAGATTGAAAGTCTCGTAGTATGTTAACTCCAGGCTCGGACGGTTTCGCACCTACGGGATGCGGAGGTACCGTAGGTGCCAGAATCTCCCACAGTTCAGG
The DNA here is from genome assembly GCA_000296255.1 of Omphalotus olearius VT 653.13. Classification (NCBI taxonomy): domain Eukaryota; kingdom Fungi; phylum Basidiomycota; class Agaricomycetes; order Agaricales; family Omphalotaceae; genus Omphalotus; species Omphalotus olearius. The sequence continues at coordinate 136,833 of JH814856.1, forward strand.
CTTCTTGACTCTGTCTCTCACCTTCTTTCTACAAAATGCGTAGACTTGGTTGTTCGCCTCCTCATCTATCCTCACATTGTTGTAATTGTCATTCAGGAACTCGAGTCCCCCGCCATTCCATAGATTCTCGAAGAACAGGACACGCTCTTCTGGTGTAGCCTGATGAGTGCTCTTTGGGTATCTGTCGTATAGGTGGCCGCCTATCATTGATTCAGATATTCTCGAAGGCACTCTGCTCGGGCACTGTGGAGCTCACCAAACGTTTGCCTTCGCCGGCGATAGACGTCAGGGTATATATCCTTCATCTTTTTCTGACTGTCTTCATCAAATTTGACTTGTCGCATGGGGAACGCAATATTTGGTGTCCGCTGATACACCGTCAGCTGAGACGCTTCAGAGCCTGCCTCCTGCACAACGCGAACACCAGTCCCGATTACTGCTACTCGCTTGCCTCTCAAATCTAGCCCTACCTGCGGCCACCTTGCGATGTGCTTGCATATTCCCTGAAAGGAGCCCAAGCCTTTGAAGCCACTTCGACGCGAACCCTGTGCACAGGATCAAATACCGCGGACGCACCACCGTGCCGTCCTCTGAGGCAACGGTCCACCGGTCTTGGTGGGAATCTCGCAGTGTATATTACGATTGAACACGACATCTTTCTTGATGTCCAGCTTTTCATCGACGTATCGAAAGTACCTGCGCAGCTCTTCCCGATCAGGATACGCTCCGACCATGACCAATCTTTCCAGAGGATCTCATCGGAGAACCCGTAGACAGGCACTATGGAATCTACGCGAGACCCTGGATAGCAGTTCCAGAAGCAGACGCCGCCTCGGTCGCTGGCAGCTTTGAATGTTTTGACAGAGTAGCCCGAGAGCACGGAGATAGATTCCTGCGAAACCGGCCACCTAAACCGGCAATTCAGGTAACCGGCCGGACAGAAGAAGTCAAAGCTGGGTATTGCATCCAACCGCCAGGCACAGCCCACGGGATTGATCCCGATTGTTCGCATTCCCATTCGATCGAGGAGTAGCTCTGTGTTAGACTAGGTACGTGTACACTAGAGTAAGTAGGTAAGTAGATATTCGTACAACATTCCAATGCTCATTGATTGGGTCTATGAGGAAAGAATAACAGTACAGACGGTGTATGTGCAATAGATTGAAATAAGTAGAGCATAATCATAGCAGAAAAGATCCAAGGGCAGATGAAGACAATGCAGAGCAGAAGCAAGAGAGACCTGACAGCCGCGATGAGAACCTCGACGAGTCCCCGAATCGCAAGTGACGTCAGCAAGTAAATCGACCATCGTGAGTTTCGTTCTAGGCCAGTCCATATCCTGTGTCCCGATGCTAGCTGGTAGTACGCAAAAACAAAAACAAAAGACACAGAAATGTACATTGCAGAATAAGAAATTACCAACTGTCAGAGGATAATGCAGCCTCTCTCAAACCACCAGCTTCTCCTTAACCCTTCAATCCACCAGACGCACATCTTCAGTCTCATTCTCACACTCCTCACCGGTAGGAGCTTGGCCTTTTCCCACTCGTCGATAGGAAGGACCGTGCCGACATAAAAGCTGAAATTTGACGCGTCAAAGTCCGGATCGGAGGGATCGGTGGGTGGAGGCGGGCCGTGAGTGTAAGAAAGGCGTTGGATGACCCAGGGAGTTGTGCTTGTATGTAGTTGGGAAAGAAAGGATGAACAGTGGGAGATGAGATGCGCAGTAGAGAAAGGTAAAGGTCGAGTGAGCGCTGGGTGGATATCCGGAGGTGGTTGAGAATTGACTGCAGAAGGAGAATGGTTTTGCGGTCGTGGAGGAGGGGATCTAGAAGTAAGACTTTGGAGCGGGGAGGAGGAGGGACCGGAGTCATGCGAAAGATTATACTCTTCAGGCTGTTCTTCTTCGTCGGTTTGGTCGTCTGGAAAGTCGTCAATTCTTTCTATACGAGCGACGACATAGCCGTCTAAGAAACCACGTTCTAAAATCCGGAATCGCCATGCACCCCAAGTCTCGACAATGCTGCGGCCATCAGGGAGCATCTGAACGCTACGTATCTCCAACATGGTGCCATATTCAACCTGACCGTGAGGATTGAGGATAGAAGCAGAGGAGGATGAAGAGGAAGACATGATCATGCCAAAAGAAGGATGGTCAGAGGCGAGACAGCGGCGAAGCATGAGCCGGTAACGAGGCTCAAAGAAATGGAGAAGGGTGGGCATCCCAGGAAAGGAGAGATGAGAGACTAAGATGGGTGTATTGAGGCGAGCGTCACGCTCTTCTGCCTCTATAGCGTCCTTGCGGTCTTGATAGGCGGTAGGACATACATTTAACACTACAGACGAAATGAGCAAGAGAAAAAGTGAGATTTAATGAAACATACAGAGTCTGAGCATAGTTTCATTCTGCGGATGATTGTGAAAATAGGCAAAACCAGGAAGCTGCTGTCTGCAGAGAGGACAAGCTGAACTGTGATCAAGGGAGCGATGGAGACACCTGGAGCAAAACGTCTGCAGGACACTAAAGATGAGATAGACGATACACAGACAGATTCACGTACGTGTTGGCAAGGAGTAGTCACGGGTTCAAAGAAGAAAGCGAAACATATCTCGCACGTCAGCTCTGCGAGGAGATCCTTTTCAAAGGAAGAAGAGGAGGAAGAGGGAATGAGAGGTTCGTCTGCGGGAAGAGCGCGCTGGCGAGCGGACTGCGAGCGAAGATGAGAGAGCAGATCATCTTCATCGTCGTCGTCGTCATCATCAAGATTGTCGGCATCGACGTGATGGAGGGAATGTCGGTCGAGAAGAGTGAGTATTTTGTTGAGAGAAACGTCTTGCCTGTGGTGAGAGAGCAAAGGAGTATGATGAAGAGAACATGCGAGATGACTGTCACAGATAGAATGGCCACAATGAAGAGTAGAAGGCCGTTGAAGGCGCTTGTCGCAGAGGGGACAGCGGAGGAGGGGTCGTATGTCGGATGGGATCATGAAGCAAGTCCAAATTAGGACATGCCCTCCCTTCTGCTCCCCTCTCTCAATAATCCCTTTCCTCTTCACGGCTACCAGCTATATGCGGTCGATAGATGGCTTCTTCACCGTAGGAATCATCCTCTTCTCATCGTCTACACCGGCGACAACGCCCACAAGATCTCTGTCGCTCCGGTAGACGTCGATGACCTCACCTACCAGCTCTTTCAGCAGCATGCTAAGCCAAAGCACATCCCCCAGGGAACTCTTATGCTCACCTCTCTCGCCCATTTTCGTTCAGATTACACTATTGTGCTCGTTCCTGATGGCGACCTTAATGCTGCCGCCCAGCAGCTCTATACTAACATCAATCTTCTGCGCATGGGCTGCGCTGGCAGGAGCGGTCTCACTCTCGAGGAACCTAGCGATGCGACCAAGGATAGGTTCACTTCTATGTATCTCCTTACCCAGGTTTCGTTCAATGACACCGTGCTCGAGCTCGTCCGTCTTGTCCAGGTCTCGCTCTATCTCTTTGGCTACTATCCTCCAATCCAGCCCATTGACGGTCTTCTTTGCGATTTCACTCTGGACGGTCTCTCTAGTTGGTTCAAGCACGTTGGCAGATCTTATCTCGACCCCGTAGATCGCAGCACAGACCCTTCTGTTCTCTCTCTCTTGCTCAGTCTCGTCTTGGCTGTTCGCAATCGCCTGGCAGCCATTGTGCCTCATAATGTAGGTCTCTGACTTTTCTCCCTTATGTATGCTCATCGTCAGCCTAGGCTGTACCAAAAGACCCCTTTCTTCTTCCTCGTTCTTTCATCTCTGCACTCGCAACCTTCAACTCCACCACTCCCACTTCTTCTTCGAATGCCTCTTTCCTTCCCGTATTTCTCAAGGAACACACTCACTCTACCCCCGCCATGCCTACCATTCATTCGCAACCTTCTCCTGTTCAATCCACCCTCTCTCAACCCCCGGCGCTGTCTCTAACTGTTCCTACTCCTCCCGGTAGCGCTTTACAGAACCCTGGCACCTCTCCCACACCTGAGCCAGCTCGAGATATTTATCTATCCCCCTCTCTCATCAACTCTGTCTTTTCGTCCTATGACAATAAGCTTAAGACATCAAAAGACAGAAAAGGGCGCAACAATGGCTCTATGGAGGATATCTCCCTTCTGCCGCTTTCACATCCCCATGTCCGCCTACCCACTGCACTCACGTCAGCGGTCACCACCTCCAGTGGCACGGCTGGCATTCTCGCTCCCATTCCTCATCTCTCAGACTTTGTCAGTGTCGTTGTTGGTCGCAAAGAGTCCATTGCGCGCACGAAACAGCGTCAGGGCGAAGATCGTTCAAGAACCGTTGATTCCAATGCTGCCGACTCGACATCCTCTGATGACGGCCTCGGTGTCGATATATCCAAGGCTGCCGCCAAAGTCAAAGCCAGAGTTAGAAAGAGCCGTGATGGGGCCGAAAAGGGATATGCTTCCTACAAGGGTAAGGACTCTGATTTGACCGGCGTGGGAGGTACTCTTCGTGGGTTATGGACCGGTCGCGTGTCTGCCGTCGTTCGCCTCCGTCAGAAAGCCGAGCAGAAGCAGAACGCTCTACGGAACTCATTAGACAACGAGAAGGAGAAGGACGAGCGCGATCCTAGCCTCCTTTCGGATAGCTTTAGCTCATGGCGTTCGCATCACCAGTCAACGAAAAAGTCGATCTCTCTCGTCAAGCCAAAGGGTGGCTTATGGAGCGATGAGGATAACACCGACTCGCACCCCTATGGTACGGCCAGTATGCGTGTCTCGATACCTGTTATTGCCGCCCCAGAGATGTCGAAGCCCGTCGCCTCGAGGAGAGGGAGTGTTACTGGTGGCAGGAGCCGTTATGGTTCTGTACAGAGTTTTATTGTTCACGGAGAGAAATCCGATGGGAAGAGTACAGAGGAGGAAGGTGCTGGCGGCCCAGAAACCTTTGGTGCCCTTTGGGCCAAGGGAGGGTCCAAAGTCCGGGATAAATTGGAGGGCTGGACTGGGTAAGTGCTATTGATCATTTGAACATGTTCAAGTACGCTGAGAGTCGTGTAGCTTCACGTCTAAAGTCGACGGTAAACGCAGAATCAAGACGCATCCAGAAACCACCACTCCTAGTAACAACAGTAATGCAAACGTAGTAGATCTCTCACCAGTCCCTTCGCCTCTCGCTTCGCCCTCTCTCCCACCTAGCAAGTCGCCCCAATCATCACCCACGACAGCAAAGAAACGGCCAGTTACAAGGCTTCATTTATCTCCTAATTCGTCTGTGTCTTGTCAACGTTCGACATCTCGTCCTCAGAGCCCTACTGTGTCTGGACCATTTTACGGTGGATACGGAGATGACGACGACGATCTGCTAAGCAGCGGACAAGTGTCCCCTGTAGGAGGCCCAAACCACATGTTTATCCTCAATGCCAGAGATCAAGACGGTGTGGGGAGTGGAGGCGAGGATCCGAGGACCCCTCGGGCTACAGGAAACAGTACTTCCAGGATCGGTTCGCCGTTCTCTAGCCCGCATCCTTCAATGTCAGGGCTATTATATCAGAGTCGGAGCAAGCCAATGACGAAAGGGAGCGACACGGATGCGAGTGCGAACGACAGTACGGTGCCGTCCAGTCAGTCTAATTTCCGGATACAAGAACGCGACGAGTCCGCTGCTGAGGTTTTGGAGGTGCTGGGAAGGGGACATCCGAATAAGCGACCTTGGCCTAGAAATCGGATACTGTATGCTGGTAGAGTATCGAGTTGGTCTGATCCGGTCAGTGCAAGAAGGCAAGTTGCAGTCGGGCACACACATGATGGGGAAACTGACGAAGACGAAGCTGGCGATTGGCTGAGTCGTGAGGGGGTGTCAGAAGAGGAGGAGAAGCTGCGGAAAGGAGAAAGTAGGGATGTACTGGGGGAAGCTATGCCACCGTTGGGTCGTCGTCGGGATGCCACTGCTGTTCAAGATGAGACCTTTCATCGGCATAATCGCCATCAAAGCGCCTTCTCTCCTACGGGATGGGTCACACTATCAGAGGAGCCATCAGAGTACTTTGATCTTACCCCGACTGGCGAGGCTGCCCGCGTTGCCAAAAGCAGGTCATCCCGAGAGGATGAGAAGGGTGATATGAACCGCAAGTCTTTGGGATTGAGTCCAAGACGGAGAAGAAGTTTTCATTCGCTGTCTTTGTATCGGAACGATGGCGAAAGCGTCGACTTTGACGAGCAAGAGTCGAGGCTCAAGGCCATTACGATTGTCAAGGTACTACCGATTGATAGAATGAGGATCGATGTAGAGTTGTGTGCGCAGTATCTGATTATGTGGCGCAGGGAAGAACATCTCAGGAATGTGGTCGCTACACTACAGGTAGTGTACATTCTTCATGTTTCTCGTTCAACAGACAATACCCACACCCTTTCAGATTCTTACCTCCAGGTTATCAGATACCAACATTCACCTGCGCGAACATTACGATTCTCATTTTTCAGAACTTGCCGAGCTTGAGGCTCGTGTCAAAGTCATCGCTGACGTAGACACCGAAAACGCCAATGCCAACAAGATCAGCCAAGCCACCAACACGCTCTGGTACGAGGCGGAACAGTTTCGCGTACCTGATCTATGGCACATTGCTAGTCTTCCTCGAACCAAGGTTCTTTCGATGCGTGAAAAGATTTTTGGTACCGGTGGGCGCAGGATCCCACAGGGGATTCATGGTGCGCATGGGCGGTTCAACCGACTACAGTGGACTCTGGACGGGCAGGAGAGGTTGGTGGATATGGAAGGAAAGACGGAGAGTGAGTTTGAGGAAGAACTGAGAATCGATCCGAAGCAAGATTTTATCAGGCCGCCGGAAGAGGACGAGGAGGACGTAGTCGAGCATTTGAGCATCAAGCCAATGTGGTTGTTGAGGTTTTTCACAAGCTGGGGCACCAATTGGGGGGCGTCTTCGTCGTCGAGTGCTGCAGCGAAAGCAGAAGAGATCAAGGGCAAGACGGATACCATCAGTTCAAAGAGCGAGCCTCGGTCACCCGTGGATGCTTCTGCGGTATCTTTGCCTAACATACAGTCTTCGGGCGTTGAAGCGTCAAAACTTGAAAAGTCGGCTTCTTTCTAAAGATATCACTTACACAAATTCTATGCTCGCGTATTGCTTACGGAATGTATTCGATACCACAAGTCCATAATAGTAATATCTGTACTACTACATACTTAAGGGTATGATTATACTATGATATTTACCAGTATCATGAGTCTATTGAGAGCTTGGGCTTATTGTCTACGGACAGCTTTGCCTTGGGATTTGCGGATGGAACGTTTGCGTTCACGGTCAAGAATCTGCAAGAATCAGCTACGATGAAAGGATACAGAAGAGGTCGCATACCTTTTGTTGCTCAGCAGCACTGAGCTTTGATATCCTCTCTTCCTCTGCCTTTCTTTTTGCGGCCTTTTGGTCCTCACGCGCCTGCTCCATCTGTGGGGAAAAAATTAATACAAAACTTGGCTGAAGATAGGGAGAACGGGCACCTCTTCCTTCTTCTCTCTCTCTGCATCCTGCTTCAGGGATTTATCCAGCTCATCCCTTGTCTTTTTCAATTTCGTCTTGGTTTCCGGGCGGAGTGAAACCTTGGACAACGAGTCGATGAAAGGGAAGAGGGCGGAAACGAAATCCGCGGTGTCAGCGGCATGGAATGACGAAGGCACAGAAAGTGTAACAATGACACGTTTTTCGCGCTGCTGAGGCAGTAAGGGCGAGGACGGGCGCTCACGCGGCTGGTCGGTCACCTGGGTTGCTTGTTACTTGCAGTACGAGTTCAGTAAAGGTACAAAACCTACGGAGAGAGAACGGAAGTATGGTTGAATCTTTGGATCTTGGAGAATAGCAAGGATGTTCGTGCTTTTGAATATGCTTTCCGCTACATCGGCAAACTCTGCAAAGGGCTGAGCATGAAGAAAGGTACAGTCGGATAGATGGCGTACCTGACATCAGGGACATGTTTTTTGAAAGCTGGCCATTCTCGGATGTCTTGGTGAACGTCTACATACAACTTGAGGTTGGGAATAACGCCAAAAATGAGAAGAGAACATACCAAATCCCACCGGTCATCCTTCACCTTCGCAAGCTCGTCTTTAGACACCACAGCCCAGACAAAATCGTGAGGAAGGGCAGAAGGAAGCAGCTTGAAGTCAAGCTGAAGTGTGTCTTGTGGGCTGTATTGCAAGTCCACGAAAGACCAAGCAGCCTGGTAAATTACTTGCAAAAGGTCATGGTATGGCCGAAGAGTGAAGACGACGTGCAGGGACGCGACATTTCGCCGTCCGGTAGAGAAACTGAAGAAATCTGTATATCCGTCTCTCATTAACGAGTTCGAATTTGGCCGGGAGAATTGTGCATTGAGGATGGGGAGGTGGACAGCCATCCTGGGCGGCGAACAGAATGAGATGACACTAATCATGGCAGGCTGATACAGCAACGAACCATTTCTCGACCTTTTTGGAGTTCAAAGATCTTCCGAAATACCAGAATGCGAGATAAAAGAGAACGAGAGCCAGAAAGAAGACCTCATTCTTGAAATCTAGAAAATGGATGGGTCAGAAAAGCGCAGAATGATGCTGATACACGTACAAGCGGGTCGGAAGACTAGAAACATCCATCTCCATTCCAAGCCATCGTATTCGTCCGGTGTGGAGACTGGCGGCGGGGAGAGACGAGAAAGAATGTTGAGGACGTTCATCTGGTGCTCAACGTCCAATTACAGGACCAGTCGCTTAGTAAGCGGTTCGCAGTCTGCTGCCTCTACTCGGCCTCTACTATCGTTCCAAATTTGTCAGTGCCCATTCAGACAGTAGTCTCAAAGCTTCCGTTCGGATTCTTTTATCGTCGTTTACCTATTCTCGCAAATGCACTACTTCTGCTTCTCCTACCATGAGCAATAGCTCAGACGAATCTTTCCCGGAGTTACTTGCACGTATTTTCGCCCCCAGTTTCCACTTGGTGCTCATTCTTTCTCTTCTAGCCCGAACAGAACCCACCTACGAACTACGGCAACTTTGTCGTCAATGTTTTGAAGCGCATGTCGCGTGGAGAATCACAGAGTATCGACCAGAATGTGCTCAGGAGGTGTATCGGCTTGTCTTCTTCCTATCTCGTTGCCGATACGTCTATGGATCCTGATCATGGCGTGAATACATGGTTCGTCGGCTTCAACCGTCTTGTGGATGTTGTCATTGCACTTCACACACGGAGTGAATTAGAACTCGACACGATGAATGCAGCATCAAAGGCGTGCTCAGAGTGTTGGAGCGTAGCAGGCGCCTGGAGGGGTTTGGAGGAATGTCGAGATGGCATTAGAAAGATTGCTGTGAAGCTCAAGAGGCTGCTGGACGAGAACGGCAGGACTTACCGCGGCGAAAGAGTCTACGCGCCGTGACAGTTTTCTTCTCGTCGCATTGCTTTCCTTGCTGCATATATTTTGTTGTACCAGTACATACTGTATCTATATCCAAAATCCTATGGAACGGATCCTTCTGCGTTGTCCTCATTTCCATCTGCACCGCTTCGCAAGAAAGATAGCATCACCCAGGACATCCCTCGCATCTCCGTGTCGTACCACCAATTCAAAGCAATCGTAAGTCCGGACTGGCGTACGTGATGCCACCATCCGGCCGGGAGATATAGCGTCTCGCCAGGTTCGATGGTGATATGGATGGCACAAACTTCTTCAGGAAGGGACCCTGGAAGATGAGGGTCTGCTACCGAGGACCAACGAACAGGAGTCGCGGAAGACGAAGGCTGCAGCATCAGATCGGACTGTCCAAGAGCTCGAACATATGTAGCGTGAGGATAGAAACGTTCTGTGCAGGTTTTCAACATGCTGTACTTTAAAGAGACATCTCACGAAACGAACCCTTCAAAGACCACCCGTCTGTCGGCGGAAGAAGGGTGAAATGCTTCCTACCGCGAATGACAGTGTAGATATTTTCATAAGGATCTGCCCGATGTTGTGATCTCGTTGCAAATGGAAAATATTCATAGAGAATCGTACCGCTGTGTATACTGGACACGCTTCCACTGTCACCTATCCATAGATTAACTGCATCCGGTGGCCCATCTGCATTGGAAGAGGATCAAATCGAGAGCAGTTAGATGATTGATCACGATCATAAATAACCTCACCTAAACCCACCGAAAGCCTCGCTGCACCATGTTACCTCGCTGGGAATATCGCACCGAAGCGGTTCAAATTCAGAGGGATCACTGATTGGTCCTCCCTCGAAAAACCGACTGGAGTAGACATTTCCATTCTGTGACTGCAGATACAGGGTTTCATGCCGCTGTGGTTGTTCAACGTTCTGCCTGACGCAAAGGACCAAGAAGGAGAATGACAGTCAAGGGATGTCGACGTAAAAGCACACGTACCTCATCCTGCGATGAGAGTTTGCAGAGCAGATCTCTCATGGTCATCGTCTCAATCAGAGGTTCAGCAAAATACTGCGCATTGTCCGGCCCCAGAGTCACCGCATCTGCACGACTATCCACAGTCACTAATATCAGATAACACATTGAACTGCCCAACGCTGGAGTGGTGGGTCGAGGGTCAGAGCGCTGG
>JH814857.1:2297-74315 GCA_000296255.1 Omphalotus olearius VT 653.13
AAGCGAGATCCTCAGCCATACGAGCAGCTGCGCGAGCTGCCGAAGCGTGAGGGCACATCTCAACGGAAGCGCCAGCGGGAACATTGACGCCCTGCTCTTTATGAATCATATCGACTTCCGAGTTACCAGCCACGCTAGCATAGCCGGCAACGATTTCCTTGGAGCGCACGTTCAACGCAGGACCCATGACGGGGCATTTCGTAGCTCTCTCGGTGAGCACAGAAATGGACGGAAACCGAGGGGAAGAAGAAGTACAAAGAGTACGGAGAGTTGAAGTCTTCGTTCTACCCAAGAACGGGCACGACGCTTTGAAGCGAGAAAGAGTAGAGAGTTTGTCCATTTCAATATGGCACAAGAGTCTGAGAGACAAAAAAATCGTCCATGTCGATCATAGTCCTTATATAACCTGCCAGAAAGTTCAATCAACCAATCACAGCCCCCATATTATCACAATCCCGTGTTGCCCGTGCTACCACCAATTTTACAGCTACAATATTCAACCGAGTATCCGGGAAGAATAAGCAATTCAATTTCATAACATCCAGATTCGTATCCTAAATCCCCACATCTAACACCTCATTTCTCCCAAACAGCTTTCAATCACGTCAACTGCGAAATCTACTTCCTCTTTCCCAACGTTCAGGCTTGGAACAATCCTTACAGCGTCTTTACCCGCGGTGAGTACAAAGACACCTCTCTCCCTCGCCATACTGACCACCCGACCCGGGTCTTTCTCATTCTTGAACCCCAGTCCCACGATAAGTCCTCGACCCCGAACCTTTGGTTGCAGGATATCCGGGAACCATTTCGGCAGAAGCTCCAGACGGCCCGTGAGGTAAGCGCTTGTTACTGCGATCTGAGCTACAAACGGCCGTGTTGAGAGACGCGACAGCACATGATGACCAACTGCACAGGCTAGAGGCGAGCCGCCAAAGGTAGTCCCGTGAGTGCCTGATTCGAGATGTTAGCAAAACGAATAGCTGTATTATTGTGTGCATACCTGCTGTCATGGTTGATGCGACAGAATCCCGCAGGAGGACAGCTCCGATGGGATAGCCGTTTGCCAGTGGTTTAGCCATTGTTACGATATCAGGATGGCATTCAACTGGTAAGGTAGAATGAGCCCATAGAGTACCAGTCCTGTACAAACCGCACTGCGAGAAAGACATTAGCTATTCGTCAAGCTCCCGCCAAAGTAGACACGTACCTGGATCTCATCAAAAATCAGGACGGCCCCTACTTCATTGCATCGCTTCCGCAATGCCATTAGCCATTCAGTTTGTGCAGCATTGATTCCGCCTTCTCCTTGGATGGGTTCCACAATAACTGCGCACGTATCTTCGGTCACAAGAGTGTTCAGGCTATCGAAATCATTGAGTTTCCCTACGTCGATACCGGGTAGCAATGGGGTGAATGGTGTCTGATATTTCGGGCTACTTGTCACACTCAACGCTCCCATGCTCCTTCCGTGAAATGATTGCTCGAAGCAGGTGATACGTGTCTTGGTACAATCCTTGGAGTCCCACGTCCTTCCTGGTACCTTGGCTGCCCACCGGTCTTTACCAACCTTACGGGCTACCTTGAGAGCGCCTTCATTTGCTTCAGTCCCAGTATTAGCGAAGAAAATTTTGGCCCCTGTCTCCGTTGCTTCTCCAGCAGGAAAGCCCAAACCACCTTCTTTTTGGGTCAATGACACCAGCAGCTCAGCGAGACGTCCGGCCCATTCATTGTGATAGACATTACTGATATGAAGAAGCTTCCCAGATTGTTCGGCAAGAGTCTGAAGAATAGAGGTTAAAATATGTGGGAATGTTTACGAAGGAAAGAGGTAAAAGGTCTAACTCTGAATGCTCGAGAACGCAACTCTCACAGATATTCGCAAGGCACACCAATAGAATGTATTGCGTTTCGCCGATGCAGGAGAAGATGACGAAGAGCATCACAGCACTCACCTTCACCACGCCTTCGTCTGCGTGTCCGAGCGCATTAACCGCGATACCGGCACTAAAATCGAGGTATTTTTTTCCTTCAGTGTCCCATACATAGGATCCTTTGCCATGAGAGAGTACAAAATCGGGGCGAGCATAGACGGGAAGCAGGTACGTCGACGCCAAGTTAAGGGTGGCATCGGTCATCTCAGACCTAGCACCGTTAGTTGGGTGTGTAACATGCTTGTATTTTGTGGAAGGAGAGGATGGCAGCTCGGGAATTGACCGGAGAGCAGCCTAAATGGTACAATGAACATAATTGTGAAGGAAAGACGAGAAAACATACCTGCGACGCGACAAAGCGAACATGAGATGGGCATGACCGTGCTGCGAGACGCCGCAGGACATGAGACGATGAATGAAGATTTTTCATGGTTGCCAATCCCCTCTGAGTGAGTCGATGCTGGCTTTTATGTAGCTATAAGGTATATAGCTGTAACGAGTCAACCTAGTCAAGTTTTGTGACTCACATTCCATAGCAAATTGGTTTTTTTTACTTCAGCTGTTTCAACAGTATTGATTCCCGCTTGTAGCAAAAATGACGCTCAACTAGCAACGCAGGACAAGTTAAACCATTTTACTACAGGTATAATACAAAGATTCTTCCGACTGTTGGCCGGGCAATGAGAAACTCGCTCTTCATAGAATTTTCAATACAGTCTTGCATGTACGACACCTGTTTAAGGGCTACGACTGCGATTTCTCGAACTGCTTGACCTTGTGCTTACTGACATGGCAGAATCACTAGAGACAGACCGCGATCGACTACGGCCACGAGGGGGAGACCTTTTGCGGTCTGGCTGCACACGCCCATCCGTTTCTCGGACAGGAGACCTGCGAGTGATCGGGGGAGATTCAGAACGAGGAGACGAACGACGTCTGCGAGGAGGTGTAGAGCTACGCTCCCGCGTTCGATGGGGAGGAGGAGGAGGAGGAGAACGCTCGCTACGGGAAAGAGGCGTAGGGGACACAGAACGGCGTCGACGAGAGGGCAGTGGCGAACGCGAGCGTGGCTTTCCTGCGGAGCGGGGAGACGGCGAGCGGGAACGAGAGTCCCGATGACCTCGATAGGTAGAAAGAGGACGTTGTGAGTATCGATCTCGACTGTCTCTGGAAGGAGGCAGCGGCGGCGGAAGCATATCACGATCCTTTCTTCTTACACTTCCTTCCTCTCTCTCCCGGCGCATCCTGTCTTCTTCTCTTCGACGCAATCTATCACGTTCCCTCCGTTCAGCATCCCACTTGGCCTTCTGCTCCTGCATTTTGATCTTATCCTCTGCCCTCCTTCGCTCCCTTTCTTCCCGTTCTGCGAGCCTTTTCGTCCGGTTCTCCTCTTGCTTTTCTCTGTCAAAGGCGTCACCCTCGGTATAGTCGCGTTTGGTCCCTAATGCACGAGCCATTTTGTCGAGTTCTGTCTTCTTTGCCGCAGCGATGGCATGAGTATCCGAAGGCTTCAGACTTTTCACAGAAGGTGCCATAGCAGTTAAATTTGCCAAAAGCTTGTTCCGAAGAGCATCAACCTGTTCTTCAATCTCCTCTTCGCTGACACTACACGCACTTTAGCGACGGAAATGAATCTGCTGTGAGATCTTACTTACCCTTCATCTTCCAGCTCCAGCTGCAGTTCTAAGCATTTCACTTCGACTTTTCGTTTTCGTTCATGCTCCAGAATACCTTCGTCAGGTTCCCGGTGCTTGGGTGGTGCTGCATCCCAGGCTGAGGCGCGGTCTTGGGCGGTCTCATGAGATCGGAGTGCGGACAGATTACGAACTACATATCCATTCGTTCCACTGGGGAAACGGTAAGCCAAATAGAATACAAAATGGAGACAGAATACACACCTTCCACGAGGAGTAGTGAGACCAATGCCGTTGTACATGATGAGAGCAAAAGCAACAGTGTCTGAGATGGCACGTGACGAAGTCTGTTATTTGTAAAATGTGATTATCTAATACGCCAGACAGACGCGTTGACCGGCACATCGCGGCTTTCCATAGCTAGTTGGAATTATTTCCTCCCTTCACCATCTCTACCACGACGTCCAGAACTTTTCTTTCTCTTCCTGCCCGCAGAATAGCTCTTATGGCTGGATCTGCTGTTGATCTTGTCCCTCTTCCGCCCTCAGCACAGATTCCTTCCGCTTTCATTGGCAGTGTCAAGCAATGGTGAGCACAATGTTAGCCTGCGTGGCCGATGAGCATCTGGGCTGACACGTATGAGCGCTTAGGTGGGCTGCTGGAGAGAAACAAGCCGCTATCAGTGAGGAGCGTCTGTTGAGGTGTGTGGTACAGCAAGATACATACAGTTCCCGGTATAGCTCACACAGCTTGTAGACGGCTACCGTTCTTTCGATCTCAACTATCTGGCACTCAGGCTAGCGATGACGGTCCCGTTATTGCGTACAGCTCCAGAGTCGAGCTGTCCAAGCCGAAGCATTACCTCAATACCCTTTCGATCACATCCACATCTCCCTCCGACACCGCCCCACCACCTGCGGTCCTCCTACACGGATACGGAGCAGGCCTCGGTTTTTACTTCCGGAACTTTCTCCCATTGGCTCAATGGGCTGGCCGAAAGGGCACTAATGTTTATGCTTTAGATTGGTTAGGAATGGGTAGGTCCGCGCGTGTACCTTTTGCTGTCCATGCTGCACGAAAGGACATACCAGCCAGAGTGCAAGAGGCAGAATCTTTCTTTGTAGATTCATTAGAGGATTGGCGAGCCAAGATGGGGCTAGAGAAGATGACACTCGTTGGGCATTCGCTTGGAGCCTACTTCAGTGTGGTTTATGCACTGAAGTATCCTACAAGAGTGAACAAGTTAATCTTGCTATCACCCGCGGGAGTTTCACGCGGTCCAGATTATACGGTACCTTCCAAAGAAGTTGATCCTATCCAATCTCAAGGATCCGGCGATAGTTCAGAAGTTGCGTCACGGCAGAAGATCGAGGAAGTTGAAGCGCAACAACGGGTGGCAAAGGCTAAAGAGAGCCGTACAAGGAGATTATTCACCTACCTGTGGGAAGAAGGCTGGAGTCCATTTCAAGTAGTCCGTTCCACTGTATTTTGGGGTCCCATGCTAGTGGGCAAAGTGAGTGATCTTGGTTATCTAATCGTTCCCCGCTAATCGATCTATGTAACATGTTCCTAGTACTCCTCCCGGCGCTTTAGTGGCTTGTCTGAGGAAGACACCCGTGACATGCACGATTATATTCTCAACATCACACTCGCGAAGGGTTCCGGGGAATATTGCATCTCACATATACTTGCTCCTGGAGCGCATGCACGTATGCCTATCGTCGATCGAATTTCTGCCCTCAAGATACCTGTCACTTTCGTTTGTGTGTATCATTCATTCATCTTGTTCGTCATGGATCTAACGACATTTCAGATGGTGACCAGGACTGGATGGATCCTGAAGGTGGTGCTCAATCCGTCGAAGCGCTGCGCCAAGCAGGTAACGGCCAAGGTCGTATGTATATAATCAACAACGCGGGGCACCATGGTTCGTCGCTTTCTATTCGACCATCGTTTTGCTCATCCCATTTCAGTATATTTGGACAACTCCAGGCATGTCAACGACCTGTTGGTGAAGGAGCTCGACCGTCGGATTCGTTAATGTACACCTTTGAGTCCTATCTATCATTTTACACTTAGAATTATTACATTGGTCATCATTGACATTCTTACTACTGACGTTTATCTTGTACGTAGAGTGGACTAGCATTTCCTTCTTAGACTCCATGATTTGCGGGACTGTTTGTGTCTTGGAGGTGTAGTGTATAATAATATAATGGTGTGTCAGGAGAACACTTTACTACAGAAACATGCGAGACAGTAATTGGTACACGTCCTTGTGGATGTCCACGATAGCGAAAACAATTGGTAGTCCGGAGACACCTGCCGTAGCAGCATGAGTCGATCAGTAATTAAAAGTAGGGAGAAACATCATTGAGTATGAGAGTTGCTTGGAACATTGATGACACGATCAGGATATCTGTGAGAACTTGGTAAAGTGTTTACCCAGAAGAACATGAACTGCACTAACTTGGCTTTGATCCTTGCAGCAAGATCCTCTTCGAATATCTGATCAGGTCCCAGTTGATTTCCCAAAGTCAACCACCTAGAGGTATGCTCATAGATGTTGAGTTGTGTCAAGAGCTTCTCGAAAGTCAACGCTCACCCTGGCCGAGTATTATGCTTTCGCCCAAAAATTTCTACTTTTCTCCCGCCAGGACACATCCTCTCGATTAGACCATACACTTCATCAGGCTTCCGACTAGTCTCTCTAACCTCTGACACTATCACATCGGTGTCCAGTCCACGATTCACCCATGATGGGAACTTTAGATTACCCGCATCGTCAGTGACTGTCTTCACGCCAACCAACATATGTTCTTTGGTGTGGTTTAACCAATGGCCTGTTCGTCCTGTGCGTATTACACGCTGCAGCTGTGAGCAAGTCAGCACCAAGTCGAACTTTCAAAACACATCGGCCATACCTGGTTAGTCTTCACCCAGACGACCTCGTCAACTCTTGTGTATCCCCAAACCCTTAGACACTCACGTCCGACTTCCATAGCTCGGCCAGTTACCCATAGGAAGAGAAGACCTTCGTCTTGTAAGGCAGGAATGGGCATTGCTCGCATTTCGTCATCAGTCATGGTTCCGTAAGGCAACTAATTTACTCTGATAAGAGAAGCTCAAGCTAGTAGAAGGCACTGACACTCATATGTATATCCCATGGAGGGTCAGCCATGATCACGTGAAACTTGCCCAGAACAGAGTAATCGAAACGACGCAAGTCGCAATTAATCCACTGGGGTGGAAGCTGTAAACAAAATTTGTTAAAAAATGGGAGCAGAAGAGAGGTCTGATTACCGTCTTTACGGGTTTCCCCGCTGGCCCAAGGCCTATGCCCAATTTATGAGGCCTCCCTTTCTCTGTGTCTCCCGCCCTTTTACCAGAATCTCTGGACCAGTCCCCGTCACTCCCATCCCAATCGACTTCGAAATGTAGGTATCTGCATGGAGCCTTCTCCTTGCCTCTTCCGCCAGCTCCCAATCCAGAGGGTAACGACGTAGGACCTCGCGTTCCAGGTGCAAGGACGTGACCAGCACCAGGGAATGGAGGAATGGAGGGTGACTGAGCGTACGTTGGCTCAGAGTAACATGTATTCAGATAAGAGCAGTGTCCCAGGGTACGATCGGTGTGCGATCGAATGAGGGGTCGAAAGTGGATTCGGTCGCAGATGCTGACGGGCATGTCATTGGATGAGGGGGCGTAAGACGGGTCAAGGCGGCGAGCGGTAGCACATTCATCTTTGGTGATATGTGAGCAGATGGGCTCGAAAGAGCTGTCATGAGATTGAAACTGTAGTACAAGATTCAACAAGTCAAGAAGGACAATACGCTGTAGCAGTTACCTCCTCAGCAAGAAGACGACCTCTTGCAGTGCTCTTCTGTATCATGGCATAAGCTTCCTTCTGCTCTCTAGAAAAACCGACCATGCAAGAAGCTACTTGGCTGCACATTTCTTCTGCAGCCGGATCTTCGGGTTCGTCTCCTGCAGCAGAGTCAGCTTCCTCATCGATGACTCTCTTCCGCTTTCGAGGATTGAAAGTACCCAGTCCACTTGAGGCGGCAGAACTGATGTTCCCGGATGGCGTAGGTAGCGTCACGTCCAATATCATGAATTCTCCATTTTCACGAATGAAAGAGATATTAGCTTGATCCCAATCGTGAGCTAGCCGTTCAAGAATGGATTCAAAACGAGGCAAGTCTGTCAAGCGGAAACGGGGTGGTGAAGAGAGTCTGGGGAAGAGATCATTCGGCAACTTGAACGTGATGACACGAACGAGGAGATCTTTTGAACTTATTGGCGTAGAGACCTTACCCGAAGTAAAGAGAGAAAGAAGAGCAGTAGTGGCAACAATTTTGAGCCTGTCGTCTGACTCTTGAGACATGGTAGTCAAGGATTGAGAATATCCAAGTTTAATTCAAAGTGATATGCGTAACACAAGCTTGCTCTGCGACTACCATGGTACCTCTTTCCCTTCCCAGTCCCATACACGTCCTCTCTGATTGCTCGTCAGCTGGCCTACCACCTTCAACAGTTTCGCTGCCGCGTCGTCGGGTTCAAACAATTGATCCTTTGGAACGCTGTTCCAAAACTCGCGACTTAGCTCTGTCCGCACCGTGCCCGGGTGGACTCCTACACAAACGGCACTACTTTTCTTCATCTGCAACTGAAGGTCAAAGGTCTTGATGACCTGGTTCAATGCTGCTTTCGATGCCCGATACGAATACCATCCGCCTCTCTTGTTGTCTGCGATAGATCCCACTCGCGCTGAAACGTGCACCCACTTCGACGGTCCTTCTCCTTCCATATCTTCTCTCGCAGAAACAGGCAGAAATTTGGAAAAGTGCTTGATGAGGTAGAGATGCGAGATGACGTTGATCTGAAAAGTCGACAACAAATTCTCTGCGTTCAAGTCTGCGGGCTGTTTCTCGGGGTGGAGGATACCGCCGGTCAAGAATGCAGTGTGAATATACGACTTCGAACCGAGGCTAGGATTGCTTTCTAGTGATTCTGCGAGTGAGTTCGCAGCCCTTTCGATACTGGTCTCGGAGTACAAATCGAGATACAACAAGTTCAATCTTCTGGAATCTACGTCCTTGAGAGGGGAAAGAATTTCTGACTTGACCCTGTCCGGAACATCAGAACGGTGAGTGGCATAGACGGGCAAATGGGTAGTTGCGAGCAAATTTCGAGTGAGTGCTAGAGAGAGACCTCTGGTCGCTGGAGTGACGAGAAAGAAAGGACGAGAAGACATGTTGTGAAGAAACTACAGCCTTTACAGGCTTTTATATTTTTCCATGTACGATCCCTCAACCAAATCTTCGTGACGTCATCAGTAGCATGTCGTCGTCGAGTTTGTCATCACCCTTAGAACCAAATAACTCTGCTCCCCTGCCTTCATGCACAGAGTTCTCTTTCCATCTCGCGCTCTGTCTGTCTCAAGGCGCAGTATCTTATCTCAATCAGGCTCATGCCGTGGATATCGAAGGATGAAGGCCGGTACTGGCATGACCAGTGACGCTAGAGATGCAGCATTACTCAAGGTGTGCGCCACCTTATTTCTTGCTTATGCAAAACTTGCCTACGTCGAAACACCTCTAGAAACTTGAGTCACAACTGGCCGAGCTCAAGAAGAAAGTGAAAGGAGAAGAAAAGGATGCCCATGACTATCTCTTGAAGCATGCGAATGAAGCCGGCGCAAAAGCTGCCACCGAAAGTACAATTGCAATTCTACGTTTCTGGCAGATTTAGTCACTCCTCTGTTCCATAGATGAGTACGTCTGGTTCTGGGAGAAGGTTCTCAGCGACGGTGACCGCAAAAAGCTCGCTTCACACAACATCCATTCCTGTGAGAGCTCCAGTGTCGTTTTGTGGAATCGCTTCTGACCAGAACATCACACCAGTGGAAGATCTCCAAGCTGCGTACTTTGAGGCGGATGTTGCAATGACAAAACCCCCCTTCCCGAAGCTCGAGTCTTTACAACCTAGGCTTCAGATGGCTCACGAGCTTCACCTGCAAATTCCTGAAAAGATCGCACAAGCAAGGCGTGCTAGCAGTATGAAACGACTGAATCTGAAATCCTTTTTCGGCGGTTTGATTTAGTCTTGTGCGAACGTAGCGGCTCATTATCTGACAGGCTCCAACTTTTTCGCTTGCAGAGGAGATCTATGTATGGTGACTTGTCTGCGTACTTGGTGTCTTGCGGTGAGAACTAGCTATGTAGTGGAATACAAGTATTTGCAAATTCAGTCGTCATGTGACCACAGTGATGTATACGCGCGTGAAGCAAATTTTCTGAAGGCCCAGGTAGTAACTTATGCTCCGAGCTCGAGCCATCTTCGGCTGGAGAACTTCCACATTCCATAGTTCTCTATCTCGAAGTCGATTCATCTCTAGAGGCTATGCTACGGTAACAGCAGAGTTGACTCCTACCGAGAACATTAGGAATATCGCTATTATTGCTCATGGTAAGTATGACGACTTTTCAGTATTGCTCGAAGCTCTAATACGCATTTCATCTTCACAGTCGACCACGGAAAGACCACTCTCGTAGACCAGCTTCTGCGCCAGTCAGGAACTCTGAAGCGACTCAGTGCCTTGGAGCAGCTACAACTTACTCCGACTTCGTCCTCAGCGGCCGGAACAACAGCAGACAGCTCTGTCGATGGCGGCTTCATCACCCGAGTAATGGACTCTAATGACTTAGAAAAAGAGCGCGGTATCACTATCCTGTCCAAATGTACAAGTATCATGTACCAGGGCAAGCTCATCAACATCGTAGACACGCCCGGACACGCGGATTTTGGCGGGGAAGTCGAACGAATCATGAGCATGGTTGACGGTGTGGCTCTTGTGGTTGATGCAACGGAGGGTCCGATGACCCAGACTCGGTTTGTTTTGTCAAAGGCGCTACAGCGAGGTTTAAAGTGAGACCTTTCTCGGGACCGTTCATTCACGAGTTGACTTGAACATTCATAAAGGCCATTGGTCGTTTTAAACAAGGCTGACCGACCAACCTCTCGACCAGCACAAGTAGAAAGTGATCTCTTCGATCTTTTTGCTACACTTGGTGCTACGGACGAGCAAATGGATTATCCTTTGCTCTATGCTTCTGCGAAGCAGGGCTGGGCTCAAGCAGAAGTACCCGAAATTGTTTCTTCATCTACCGAAGCGGAAATACCTGCTGAGCCCGTGAGCGACGAGACGATGATCAGCACTCAAATGACGCCTTTATTCGATCTCATCCTCTCACACGTACCTCCGCCTCGGCACCTGGAACGCGAATCCCCATTCTCTATGCTCACAATTCAGATTGAAGGAGACCCGTATGTTGGCATGCTCTACCTTGGCCGCATTCACTCTGGGGTTCTTCAAGTCGGTGACAACATTCTTGCTCTGGACTCTGATGGCAATGAATGTGGCGGCGGCAAGGTCAAGAAGATCTTCAGTCGAGTCGGGCTTGAAAGGATAGAGAGAGAAAGTGCCGGTGCCGGAGAAATTGTCAGTATTGCGGGCATCAAAATGACCAAAGGAGGTGGTGTCAATGTTAGTCTGATTGCTGTCGATGGTTGGGGCGAAGACGGCCCAAAACCACTAGAGGTGGGCACACCAATATTGCTTGTATCCTGCGCGCCGTTATGCTAATGCGCTCATCATCTCAGACTACTCCTATTGACCCGCCTACTATCTCGATGTTTGTCTACCCTAACGACTCTCCTTTTGCTGGACGCGAAGGATCCAAACTGACCTCTCAACTTATCCGCGACCGAATCTACAAAGAAGCCGAGACCAATGTTGCACTGAAGGTCCTCCCAGGTCCCACCTCAGAGTCTCTTGAGCTCCGTGGGCGGGGCGTCCTTCACCTCGGAGTGCTCTTTGAAACTTTGCGACGAGAAGGCTTTGAATTGACCATTGGCCCACCCAAGGCAGTCATGATACCTAATCCGGACTTTCAAGGCAAGAAGGTTGGCAATAATGCGATGCTTGAACCCATTGAATCTTGCACGATCAATGTCCGGGAGGAACATGCCGGAAAGATTGTTGAGAAACTGACAATGCGCAAGGGAGAGATGCATTTGTATGAAGCTGGTGATCCTGAAGAAGGCTGGGTCAAGATTGAGATGGATGTTCCTGCTCGAGGTCTGATTGGGTACATGGCCGGCGAATTCAAGAACGATGTTCATGGCGAAGGGTGAATTCATCTCCTTTTTGATCGACTCTGAAAGTCACTGACCTTCCTTGGATAGAACGCTCAACCATATATTCAAGGACTATCAGCCATACAAGGGGGCCATTGATACCGGACGAAACGGCTCGCTCATTTCCATGGCTAACGGCGAGTCCTCCGCTTATGCGATGGCTCCACTGCAGGCGCGAGGAACGATGTTTATACATCCGCAAAGCAATGGTGCGTCTTTCTTCATTACTCTTAACTCTATGTGTATACCGACATTTCTTAATCTAGTATACCCTGGCATGGTGATCGGCGAAGCCTCAAAAGCACAGGACCTATATGTAAATCCTTGTCTTAAAAAACAATTGACGAATATTCGTGCAGCAGGTGCTGATGAGAAGATCGTCATCGCTTCGCCGAGGATTATGACTCTTGAAGAGAGCATGGCATATATGGCAGACGATGAACTGGTAGAGGTTACACCAAAAAGTATTAGGCTCAGGAAGAATATCTTAGACCCTGATAAGAGGAGAAGAATGACTGGGTCCAAGGTCGGGTAGATACAACAAGCCTATAGATGCGATGAAAAGTTTTGAGTACCTTGTAATTGCGTACATGTATGCGTCATATAATTATGGATTTTTGTATAATATACACTGCTCATTCGATACAAGCATCGGCAATGCACTGAAGCAATTCTCCCGTTGTGTTCATGGAGATACGGGATTCCAGAGAAGGTATACATGCTCATGACAAGACTTCATACAACGAGACCTATCTACAACGAGAAAGCTACACATTCGCTATGAGGAGAATATAAATTAATTGTCCTCGACGAAGACACCTTCCGCCTCATTCCAACCGAACGTGGCTGGATCGATTCCCAATTGCCTCAGCATCGTACCGAGGGAGGCTTCAATCCTCTCCTCTTCATCCTCTACTAGAATCTCTCTTTTAAAGCCGTCGTCTTGCCGTTCAACATCTTGCGTAAAATGCTCGTCCAACTTGACTTTCTTTGCATCATCGTTTGTTGCCCAAGCCCAACTATCCTCAAAACTCCTCTTCCTATTTTGATTTTGCCAGGGTCCGCTCGTATCTTCGTTGTTTCTCACCAGCTCCCATAAGTCTGAAGCAACCTCCCGACCAGCTTCAGTCCATCGTCGAGCCAAGTCTTTCAAAGGATCTTTTGTTTCGTTCTTGATGTTGATTGCCCTTTTCAAAACCTGTACCTTGCGTTCAAGTGCTTGTACCTTGGGAGTGAGTCGCACAGAAGATGTGACCGGGGAGGAAGCAATGTGACAAAGAGGCGACTTGAACTGCGAGGCTGCTCTGGTGGTGCGGTGCTTGTTCAAGTCAGTGGCAGGGACTGTGACTTCAGTATCGCCTAGTGCAGCTATAACCTCTTTCGTTTCGCCAAGCCACTCCGTTCTTTCTGCGGCCAACTGAGGGCAGACCGACGGTGTTGTGAGTGCGTTGTCCGCGTTATCAAGCTTTGGTTTCTTGAGCAAAGGCGAGCGAAAGGGTGCTTTGAGCTTCTTGTACTGAACTTCTTGAGACGAGCGTGTGAGCCTTTTGGGTGCAGGAAGCGAGTGTTTCTGTGAAAAAGGAAGTCAATTATGTCCAAATACAGATCAATTTAACGTACATGAGACTTTGAAACCGCACACAACCCAAGAGGCGAGCCAGGCAAAGAAACCGGACCCTAGGTGGAGATGTGATAAACACAGGTAATGCGATGCAGCACAATTAATCACCTCGTCTTCCTTGTATTTCCGCTTCTTGGTGGATGGGCACGGTGAAGAGTACGCAATGGGAGCACTAACCGGAGATGACGTCGGAGGAGACGAAGACGGCAACATATCGACTTCCATGACCGCTGTGTCAGCCAGAAGTAGATAAGGCGCAGAGATCTACTCACTCCCGTCAAGACCCGATGAAGCAAATATATCGTCACTGAGTACATCCTGAGAATCAATATCGGTGAATTCCGTTTCAATTGAGGCATCAGCTGGCGACTTGTCGACTATAGGTCCTTCTGTCGAGTCATCGTATTTCGGAGATGGGAACACAAGAAGCGACGATCGAGCCAAAAGACTTTGAGATCTTGAATTTATTGGAAGCAGTGGCGAAGAAGGGTAGGCCGGAGTACATTGAGTGGAGTTTGGACTTGAGCTTGAAGTGAGTGCCGCATAGTCTTCTACAGTATCAAGCGGTGGAGACTGGGGGGAAGAAATAACGTCGCAGATAGACATGGTCTCGGTCGAGCATAAAATGCGAATATCTTGATTCGAAAGTTGATTGAGGAGGACGTCAGAGGGTTCTTGAGATAACGAAATTAGAAGGTTTTGCATTGATGTTAGTGGCTCGAGATGGGTCGCTTCCGTTTCGGGCGCTAAGTCGGGCATATGGGGAAGCATGACCGGCGCTGGGCGTGGAGTTGGTGGGGGTGTCAAACCGGTTTTGTTTTCAGTTGAGAAAGAGGCAGAGTGTTGCTCATTCGTATGCATCATTTCGGTCATTTGCACCACAGATCCTGTGTTAGCACCATCACAAAGGCTTGCATCAGATTCCAAAGACGACGAGAAGAGACAAGCAAGGTCAAGACTGAAAGCGGATGTTGCCTGAGGCTTTGCTGATCTGGAGGCATGATCCTGAGTTTCATTTTCGTCTAGATCTTGGGGACTCGGGGGAGAGTGATTAGTGTACGTGCCACAGGTTTCTAAATCAATGAGAAGAGGAACACTGAATGATTCAGGATTAGAATCTGAGATTGCTGGGGTTGATGAAGAAAGTGAAGGAACGAGTTGTATGTCGGAAGCTGCAGCTGGTGAGCCAACCAAGGAACTTGATTGCGATAGAGGTGGAGATTTTGCAGCGCTTGAAGTAGGAATAACGATTCCAGGTACATTTCCGTGACATCTTGAGCGTGGCGAAAGACTATCACAGCACGTTGGCAGAAACGGCGGCTGAGAAATGTTTTCTGGCGGAGGCAAATGCTGACTGTTGCTATCTTGAAATTCGAACTTTGCGGACACCTGTAAAGATTGAGAAATTTTTGGTTAAAGAGAACACTTGGGCTTACGTTCTCGCATTGTATTTCAATTTCAGAGCTAATGGAGTCCAATTTGTCCATCGGATGGAGATAATCAAGGGCCGATGTATGCAGAGGAAATGACGACTGCATGTATGCGCTTCAGAATATGAGCCACTCAAGACAGTCAAGCTCACTTCTTTTGCAGGGAAAGGGCCGTGTGGGCATGGTCCTGAAAGAGTGCCCGAAGTATTCTGTATTGTGTCCTGTTCCAGCAACTTGAATGGGTTGTGAGGTTAACGTGTATCCCTCTTACCATCATCAAACAAATCTGTAGGCGGGTCGTGTGTCGTCAGAAAAGAAAGGTTTCATGCGAAAAGTGAGCATGCACATACTTTTCTTTGTTCACTGGTATTTTTGGTGACGAGAGCAAAGCAAAGAATTACAATTCTCAGGGTCATTCATGCGAATCCGTGAAGCGATCATGTGCTTCCCTGTACTTTGACTCTGACTCCTTGGACTGCAACTCCGTTCAACTCTGCTTTTTGCCTTCAGCTCTTTTCTCAAATAAAGTCACAAGAATCAGTCGAAATTTCAATCCGGTCTTTAGCACAAGACTTACGACGCGTGACGTCACCTTGAACGCGTCGAGCTCTTGCTCTCCTCGATATCCTATGAACATCTAAAGTTTTAGAAAGACACCGCATCTGGATACCGTTCATTTGGTCTGCCTGCTCTTGCCTGCTGCGCAAGAATTATTACCGATGCCATCTATTTTCTCAATGGGGTCTCCGCCTGGGAATGAGAAAAGGTCCTTCGATCTGGTAACTGTAGCTATGCAAGAGCCTTGCCAGTACTCGCTCCATGGTCACATCGTCCTTCTTCAGGTGTACTCCACCCGGAGGGAATTTGTACTCAAGATGAGCATACGTGCTGTCTATCTGATTACTTTTTATTGGCTCGAGAGCTCAGGCTACCACGCGTACTACACCGTCTAATTTCATGTCTGGAGACAGTCTCTTTAAATAGCACCAAGTTCTAAGTGATACTTGAGCTCTTTACTTCTCTTTGCCTCCCAGACACGATGCAGTTTGCCATTTTTACGACATTGGCGGTCCTGTCGCTGTTAGGGCCCGCTGTCCCTGCCCCTCCTGCTCGTACTACTGGCGTCAAAATTCCTCTCAACAAGCGCTCGTCCGTCTCAGATGAGCATGGCGTTGTATCTCCTGTGGTCTTGCAAAGTCAAGTGTCCAAGGCTCTCAAGTACGTGATCACCCGTCTGCTTGAAGGTTCTTACTAATATCGTGGTATGTATGTACAGTAAACTTGCTCGCGGCTTCGCCGCATTCGAGAGAAACACAGGGTCTCCACATCCTAGTGACAGCAATAGATTGGCTAAACGTGCCACAGGTTCGGTTGCCCTGACGGACGACGACGAAGGCGAGCTATGGCAAGGCAGCATACAGGTTGGAACACCCGCAAAGACATTCACCTGTAATGTGAATTCCTTTGGCTCGATGACCCTCCTTTTATTGAGTCAAATACTCCAGTTGACTTTGACACTGGTCAGTTTCGCTGCCATAAAACACATTCTCACAATTGACCCGGCGGTCTTTTAATACTAGGCAGTAGTGATCTATTTTTGCCTGGTGTGAACTGCAGGGTGAACTGCGCTGGTCATACTTTATATGACACGGCTACCAGCTCTACTGCAGAAGACCAGCACGCTGCGTTTTCTTTGGCTTTCGGTGACGGTTCAACTGTTCAAGGAGAAATCTTCACCGATACCGTCACTGTTGGAGGTTTGACGGTACGACTATTTGTTTCAATGATGTGCCGCACTGACTAGCCTCTAGGCAACTTCACAAGCTGTTGGCTCCTCTACACAATTTTCTACCGGCTTTGCCTCGAATGAGTTCCCTCCTGACGGCCTCATGGGAATGGCCTTCCCTCAAATCTCCGAGTTTGGTGCAAACCCTGTATTTCAGACGCTGGTTGCACAAGGGGTCACAACTGCGCCTGAATTTGGTGTCAAACTGAGTACCTCTGGTTCGGAGCTCTTCCTCGGTGGCGTCGATGATAGCTTGTTTACGGGCCAGTTCACTGAGAATCCTGTCACGGAAGTGGTAGGCTACTTTTTCCGGACAGTCCTTCGCGATATGCAAACATTATCTTCCTAGGGATTCTGGCAGGTTGATCTGGACGCCGTGAACGCAAATGGCAATGCTGCTGTTACAGGGCTCAGCGCGATTATAGATACCGGAACTACTTTGATCTTAGGAGACACCAACAGCGTTGCAGCTTTCTATGCTGCAATTCCAGGGTCCGCCGATGCTTCCAATACCGCTGGGGAAGGGTTCTTCACAGGTAACTCCGATTTATCCTGATTCTACTTACTTATGTTGACCTGATTTAAATTGCGCGATAGTGCCCTGTGACTCGATTCCCTCTGTCAGCTTGACGTTCGGCGGAACGGACTTCCCTGTTTCTGCGGAGACCTTCAACCTTGGTGAGGTTTCTGCCGGATCTAACGATTGTGTCGGTGGAATTGCTGCTTCAGACCTGGGAGGTGAGTTTTGCAAAGCGAATTGTTGTTGTTGGTCCTCACATCCAGGGTTCCCAGGGTTCTGGGTTGTTGGAGACGTGTTCTTGCAGAATGTGTACACCAGTACGTCGGGTATCCCGTTATGATTCTGTCTTGAAACTCACATCCCAAATAGGTTTTGATGTTGGCAACACCCAGGTAGGATTCGCAACCTTGGCATGAACACTTGTATATTCCATGTTTCACACTCAGACTATCATGTATTTGAAAGTATAAATAATTGTACAGTTTCCCCCTCAATCACATTCCGACGCGGCGCAAAGACGTGGCATCGAGAAAAACTTACGCGTTCACTTCCTTCCAGACTGAACACGAACACGAGGATCTCCTCTCTCGCTCCTTTTACGTAGCTTTTCTTGTCGCTTGCTCACGGAAGCCTCTTCAGCTGGTTCGTCAGAGCCCGAAGTACCAGAAGATCGGCCCAAGAACAAGGGAGATATGACGGACGTCCAAAGTTTGAAAACAGCATAAAGAGGAATCTCCAGAGAACATTATTTATATGCCAAGTACGACGAGACAGAAACTTGACTTACTACCATGTACAACCACCAGAACCATTCACCGAAAGCGCCACTGCCGACCTGGCAGGCCCCTACAGTAGCCAAGTTGAAGAAAAGAGTTAAACAGAGTTTACAGACGCTCACAGGTTATATATAGAATGTCAAAGCACCACTCGGTCACACCAGCCTGGTTGAGATCTTCTCCGTAGGAAATGAGCGCACCAGTAGTAGGGTCGCGTCTCGTCGTTCCAATTTTGATTAGGTAGTTGGACAGGAAAAAAGCAGGGAAAAATGTAACGATGTACAGTGCCAAGGATCCCTTGGAAGGAGGTAGAGTGTCGCGCCGAAAGAGAACACGTAGTAAAAGGGAAAGAATCGTTGGGATTATCATTCCTAGACGGAGTGTTTTGACAGTAGCTTCATTTTGGCTGGCTAGCGAAAACAAGTCAAACGAAGGTATTATACGAGTGAAATAGGCAATTACTTACCGATGCGCTTCGCAGAGGCATTAGCCATTGTGAAGAATGGTGGTGGTGAATCGTTGACTCGGTCTGGCCGAAGCGCCCAACTAGCCTCAGCATGTGGACCTCGGCCATTTCTCGCGTTTATGCGCCATACTTTCCCATATGGCTGCAGCAGGGCCGTCGACGTCGGGCTCAACAAATTACACCCCCAAGGAACTCATTCTAATTGCTCTTCAAGCTAATACAAATCATCAGTATGCCCTAGAAAAATACACTGAGCGCCTGACCGCTGAATTGCAGGAATGTGATCGACTTCTGGTGAGTTGCTCAAGGCGACCCCATTTTAGCATCGCTGACTTGTATTGTTAGGATCTGGCAGACGGTGACTCTGATCAAGATATCGAAGATGATATAGAAATTCCTGGCGCAGTAAGACCTACGGGACCAATACCTATGAATGATTTTTTAAGCCCCGTATGTGCACTACATTCCGCTGCAGGCAGCCGAGCTGATGCCATGACAGGAGTCTCCTTTTTATGCGGACTCCATACGACGATCTCGTTATGTGAACTTCACTAACACACATCCTAGTACGTGCCTCCGTCACGGAGTTTTCAAATACACTTACAGTCGCAGTGAAGAGTAGGGAGCTGGAAGCATTGACGGACGCGGTGACAGACGAACTTCGACGCCTGAAAGCCGTCGATAGCAGGCAGCGGTGAGTATTCCACGATGTCGACACCTGTTCAATTCTGACAGACTTGTTCTAGGGGCTTGGGACTACCAAGTGCGACGGATCCTGTAGACCTCAACGCCGACGTCGAAAAAGTGGACTGGGTCGTCATATCTGAGAAGGTGATTTCGGCTCACTGCAGAATGTTCATCTTGAACCCAACCTTCAATCAAGGTGTCAGATGTTTCTGCTTTCAAACGAACAGCGGAAGAATGCAAAATCAAATGGCTTGGACATAGGCGTCCCATCATTAACCATTCCGAATGGAAAACAGAAGAATTGGAAAAGTTGAAAGGGATTGTGGCAGAGCGCCAGTCCCAACGGACATTGGATTGGGTAAAAGTAGCGGAAGATCTGGGTGTGCGTATTCCTACAGGTCCAACCATGTTTGTTGGTCACTGAGTGTCTCATCAGACCAATCGTACACCAATTGACTGCATGCGTAACGGTGTAGCTCGAGCTCGTCATAACTGGAATCCGGATTATGATCAGAAGTTGCTCGAAGGTGTTGACATATATGGAATTAACAACTGGAGTTTAGGTATATTTTCTCCTCCTCGTATATCTTATCGACTCGACTCAATTGCAACAGTTGCTTTGCATGTTTCTGAACACGCCACCGCGAATCAGTGTCAAATGCGCTATACGCGCACTCTTGACCGTTCTCTCAAGAAAGGAGCCTGGACTCAAGAGGAGGACGAGAGACTCGCTCTGGCATATGCAGCTCTGGGATCAAATTGGGTTGACGTGGCGGCTCATGTCCCAGGGCGAACGAATGAACAGTGTCGAGAGCGTTATCAGGATCACATCAATCCAGCTGCGAAGCGCGTTACTGCATGGACAGATGCAGAGGACGAGCAGTTGATAAGGACAGTTAACGAGTTGGGCAACAGGTGGAAGAAAATCAGCGAACTGATGGGCAACAAACACACGGAAGCTCAAGTTTGTGGTACCCTCTAACTGCTTTGAGTGTCAGTAAACTTACTCTTTCTAGTGCCGGTCGCGTTATAGCAAGATTAGCAAAAAGGTCAATGTCGCACCTACAACATCGACCTCTACTATTTTTACAGAAGACGTTGCTATGTCGGGCTCTTCCCAAGAGGATCCGACTCTCACGAAAGGTTGCGAGACTACGACGGTCTCACAAGGAAGCACAAGCCTACGTTTTATTTCTGCTCGGGCTGAAGCACCTGTCACCAAACCTAGGCCCAAACCGAAGCCCAAGCCCAAAGGCAAGCAAAGACAAGCCGAGGTCCTTGGAATAACCGAAAATGAAGCTGATTTGATCTCAGAGGCGGATGCCCAGACGAGGGATCACGAAGAGCCGATTCCTGCTCTGACCTCTGCCGCTGGAAACACTGAGTCTGCAGGAGTGCAGACCTTTCTTCAGAATCCTACATTTTCCGCCCCTCGAGGTACCAGACCCTCTTCAGGCGCCTCGGATGCCTTATCCATCGGCAAGTCTAGTTCACATAGCATAAGAAGTGGTGCAGATCCACCTAAAAACAGCTCTTCAGCTCGTAAGAGAGCGCATGAAACCGCCGACGACGCTGAAATTACTGGCCATCGTGGTGGACAGTCTTCGTCGGCCACTCACGCCACGCTCAGTTCCCCAAGCGTTATAAGGCGGTCTGCGCGTCTAGCTGGTAGAGGTTCTGAACGATGACCACCCTAGATACCGATTACTATCCAGTCTGAGTCTGGTTGATAACCAACCTTAAACTATCACGTTGTAAACATTGTGTTTCTGATGTCCCGGTCTTTTTCATCAATGGCAAAGACGCGTTCCCTGTTTATTCTACAGCATGCTGGTAATACCAATAAAAACGCAAAAAACAAAAACTAAGTTTGCTAAACCCTCCATCTTTTACGAGGATGAATATTAGTTTCCCAATTCACTATATGTCCCAAGAGTTCTGCATCTTCTTGGTTAGAACTATCTTCTGTTGCTAGTAGCAAGTTTTTCAAGGATTCTTGCACTAAACCGGCAGTTTTAAGTTTCTTCTCGAGCGACGGGAGCGCGGCTTTTTTAGGCGGAGAGGCCTGCGTAACAAGTAAGATATCAGGTAGCAAAAAGAAGGATAAGCTTGACATACGGGCGTCTGCAGGTAAGTATGTTTGGGAGGAAGGCCGGGGAAATTAGAGGGCAGATTATGGAGGGTCACTGGGACCATCTTTGGACCTTCGTCATCTGAAGGCAACAGATCCGGTGATGGAGAGCGGGACCTTGGGGCAACCAATGTAGGTGCACGGGTTGTTTCAATAGCTTCTGCAGAACTCGCAATAAGGAGGAGTCTCACAGAACAACTGTAGAGTAACTCACTTCGTTTGCGCTTGACCAATTTGGATCTGACGGGACGTAGTTCTTGCGGAGAAAGATGGAACTCTTCCGCAGCAAGCAGTAAGTCTGTGGCTATTGGCACAGAGCGATTGGAGAGGTTCGCGTATTCATATGCACGTTGGTACAATTCTTGAACGACTGATAGAGACATATCAACCTTGGTCCTCGAACTGCTTAAGAAGACGCACAGGAAACGACTTCTTGCTCGAGTCTGTATAAAGCTGCAGGGTGAGCAGCATCGAAGCCTGCATCTCGGAGTTCTGAAGAGGCAAGTCTTTGTATGGCTTGAGAAGCAACCTGAGGAGTGACAGCGGGTTGAACAGGGGATGACGGTCGAGGAGGCTCTGGCTTCGGATCAGTATGAGGAAAAGCAGGATAATAGTGGACTGGATTGGAGAGGCCAGTGAGCTTTGGATACTGATTCACATTTATGAGCGACATGGATGCCAGAATCAAGTAGCAGTACGCTGACTCATCCTCCCTTGCCTCTTCATTCTCCTTATCTTATGGCCGCTGCAGAGCTCGCTGCCCAAACACAGCGTCCAGCTGCTCCCTTACAGACCGAATCATTTCGAGCTACTCGACCATTGATAGTTGGTCCAGATTCACCTCATTCACCATTTCCAATCCGATTGGCTGGGTCTGTCCAAAGAGGCTTTGGCCGGGGTGGAAAGGATCTGGGTTGCCCCACTGGTTCGTACACGCAAATCTGCCCTGCGAAGTTGTACTCAATCATGTCTTTCTTATCCAGCCAATCTACCCGACGAATCCATCGAGCCTATTAGCTCAGTAGCTAAAACTGGAGTGTATTATGGCTATGCACAAGTGTTACCGCCCGCGAGAGGAAACGAGCTCTGCGACGATGACATCAAGGTTTTGCCCATGGTTATGAGTCTAGGATGGAATCCTTTCTACAAGAACGAGCGTTTGACGGCAGCTAGTACAGTTCACCTTCTTCCGCTGCCAGCGTTGACTGTTTTGCAGGAAATACATATCATGCACGAATTCAAGAGTGATTTCTACGGATATGAGATGAAGGCCATTGTTTTAGGTTACATTCGCCCAGAACTTGATTACACTTCGAAAGGTGAGGCTGTCAGAGCACCCGTCAACGTTCATAGCTCACCAGAATCATGTAGATGCATTAATAGAGGACATTGAGGTAGACAAGCGCGTCGCTTTGGAATGTTTAGATCGTCCGGATTATAAAAAGTTTGCCACTGATCCCCATTTTGATTTAACGTCGAAACTGTAGTATCAACATAGAATTAGAGTGATCTAGACTATATACAAACAACCGATCTGAAGATACACCCTTGATGTAAGGTGTCCCGCGGGAGGAAAATAGCGGAGGCAGGCAGCAAAGCGTGAAGCTAAATGGTCTGCTTATAAGCACTATGAAGTCTTCAGATAAAAGACGACGAACCTCGGACTATAACCGTCTCATCTTTTTCGCTCTGGTACCTCCAATTTTGATTGGTGTTCGATCAGTGACCGAAGCGACTAGTGGCCTGACATTTTCCCCCTCGCTGGTCATCAAGGCCTTCTGCATTGCTTCCCTACCCTGCCCAAACCCTTTGAAAAACAATTCAAGACGTATGCCTTTCTGGGCAGCGACTTCCTCAATTCTCTTGAATATCTGCACAGAGCATTGATACCCTGCTTCATAGGTAGCTCTCTGACCCCGTTTGAACCCGCATGAGCCACCTGAGAACCAAGCAATTGGGTTGCCATTGGGCTCAGTGAAGGTAGTGATAGTATTATGACGCGTCGAATGGCAATGGAGACGGTACTTGGGCATTTCGTAACGCACAGCATCATCGGAAGCAGGTTCCGGCGTCCTTGCGAACCCATCCTTTCCAGCAGTAGGAGGAGACAAGTCGTTCTCTAGGTCATCGAGGAGGCCTTGGCTGGTGTCGTCATATGCTAACTCGGAAGTGAAGCTCGGCGTGGTAGGCACCGTGACATAAGTAGCAGCAGATAAGAATGGCTTCCTGCGCGCCATAAACAGCGAGCGACGACATATTTGTAGGCTGAGCATGGCGTCCTCGACGCGCCCTACACTGTCCGACAAAGATATGAATTTAAACTCCGATCGGACTCAAGCGGAAGCAGGCCCAGCTCGTCTTCATACGTTCACCTTCAAGTTCTTCAATGTCGGTAAGTCATCGAGCTACGAAGTGTTTGTTGCGCATCTGATATCGTTCGTAGCTCTCCACCACCGTGTACAACACTTTCTTCAAACGCAACAGTATGTTCAACCTTTGGCTCACAAATAGGTGCAATATTCATCCTTCATCTAGGCGTTTATGTTGCTTCTGTCTTCACTGCAGCATTTGCCTTTGGTGTCTCCTTTGATGCTGGTGTAACTGCTTTCTGGGACAAGTGGAACAAGGGGGTACGTCGCAGCCTATCTGACTGTCCGCCCGAACTCATAACCGCCGCCCGTATTTAGAAACAATGGAAGGATATTCGCTACAAATATGCACAGGATGAGGAGTAGAGTGGTCTGCCTAAAATCAGGATATTTAGATGAAGCCACAGCTCTGCTTCTGTTAGAATAATACTACTTTAGAGCTGTGACGGCTGAATAAATTATGTCACAACGTGTCACGCTTCTCGATACCATTCTCATCCATGTCTGAACGAGGCCGGTCTACCTCACCTCGCCCAATTCAAGATGCAGACGTCGATATGGCGAATGCAGCAGCGTCACCCAAAGACAAACCGGATGCGAAGGTCGTAATTGTCAATAATCTCACGAGAAATGTTGTAGAGGCCCACCTGCGCGTCATCTTTGGCTTCTATGGCCAGATCACCAAGATTGACCTCCCTCTTTTTGGGAAGTGTGAGTCGATATCTTCTCTTATGCCTTATCATTTTTCATATTTACCCGCCTCTTCAGCGGGACAGAACAGGGGAAAAGCCGCACTGGAGTTTTCGGAACCATCTGAAGCTCATACAGCCGCGTCGCATATGAATGGCGGCCAACTCGATGGTGCAGTGCTCAAAGTCGAACTCTCGGAGCTTCCAGTGCACTCACGCTCGCGATCACCTCGCCCCCCACCACGCAATGGCCGTGACAGACCAAGATCGTTCTCTCGTTCTTTGACCCGCTCACGTTCTCCTCCGGGCAGATTTCGACGAAGACCCGACGACGGCTATCGAGGTAGGGGTTTTGGTCGTAGAGGTGGAAGAGGTGGAAGGGACTTTGCACGTCGAGGGGGACGCTCTCGCTCTCGTTCTCGATCACCTGTCCGCCGTGGACTGGGACCTCGTAGGCGCTCTCCCAGCTATTCTCGCGGCGGTTATGGTCGCATGCGCCGCTCTAGATCCAGGAGCTATTCGGTGCGCTCAAGTCGCTCCAGATCACGCTCCTACTCTCGTTCTCGTTCTCGGTCCCGGTCACTGTCATATTCATCCTACTCGAGATATAGCCGTAGTCGCTCCCGCAGTCGTACTGGAAGTAAATCGAGGTCAATCAGCAGAGGCAGAAGGAGCATGAGCCGCGATGACATTAGGGACAGCAGGTCAAGGTCTCCTGCTCATGACTAGGTCCGCCAAAAGTTCACAAGCTTCTGCTTTCTGTCCATCGTTCTTTTGTCAAAGTATTAAAACAAACAACAACATTTGATCCCTTTAAAAAAGTCGCCCTGTATCTTGTGTGTCCGACATATTTATGTAGCCCGTCCTAACTCGATATCAAGATGGCTGCATTGCCAGACTCATTATTTGTAACTCATCATGTTTTAGGGTAGACCATGTACCCGATTTACTTACTCTGGCCCCAGCCGTCCTCGTATGCCTTTTATCTGAGGCTTGGAGCAGTCGAAGCAAAGTCCAGGGAATGGGCTATTGCAATGTTGACTAAGTACTGCCACTGTTTACTTCTGTTCAGTCTTGGCGTTTTGGCGATACCAATGAAGGATATTTTGCGTCAATTCAGCAGTCCACTGGGTATGCTCATTAGTACTCATTCACTTCACAACAACGTACATCAGAAATTCAAAATGCCAACGGTATTGTATTGGTAGGCGAGCTAGTCACTTGCTACAGAATCATCATCTGCAAGAAAGGGACTATATGGGTGCCAGGCGGCCCGTAAGCATTAGCATCGATTCTTGAATTGAAACACTTACGCATATTCATAATCGTTGCGGATAGCATTCGACATCCACTCCTCATCCGCTTCCTGAAGTGGAAAGCCTGGTCCGCCAGCAATACTCAAAATGACCGGAAGTAAAACCAGTCCATGCAGAGCTCCAGATATTATGAGCGTGAGCCACATCCGGAAATAATACGTCTGCGCAATCACATTAGACAAAGGTCAGGCCGATGCGATGCAGCTGGCACTCACCTCAAGCAGCTTAGAGCGAGTGAGAGCCAACACGCACATCCCAATGAGTTTTGTGAAGGTGATACCCGATAGAACCTTCAACCCGTATAGTAAGATTGGTGCAATGAGCGAATAAAACATACACATACCGAAGGGCCCACATCAACCAGAGCAGTATACATCCGTTCATCACGCTCTTTCTGGCCAGCGGGATGATCCACAGGCAAGCCAGATCCTGCGCTCATAAAGGCCCTCGCAACGTGTGCGCAGAATTCGACTGCAATGCCCAATGAGATGACAAGGTTCACCAAACTGATAGCGTTCAAGCTGATTCCCCAAAGTGCCATGACACCCATGACAGTAACAACTGTCAATCCGACAACTCCAGTGACAATCGTGCCAGTCCTCCATGATCCCAGAAAGACGGAAGTGACAAGAAGAACAGAGCCAAGTCCTAGCCCTAGGACTTCTTGTGTGATAGCGAGGATGTGCGCATATTGGTCGAAGAAGACATAGTGTAACGAGTACGGAAACACCTCTGCCCCAGTTTGAGCGGAAATATCCTCCGCCACCCTATGTGCAGCGGTGAAAGAGTTGATAAAATCTTCCTGTGTCTTCAGTGGTTTATGGAAGGTCCTGAAATGCGATGCTAGAACCTTGCCACCGTCCTCATTAATGGAAAGCGATGTACCAAAGGAGGCTTTCCCACCCAGAGGACATTCTTCATCCGTCGGAGATTTAATCCATTGTTCCAGGTACCACAGGAATTCCTCGTTTTCTGGAAATCCATCCATAGTTATATTCCAAGGCGGTTGCTTATTGAGGTAACACGGTTGGCACAGACGAGGATTATCACGGGGGCTACAGAACACACTGGGGTCACGCTTGCGGACGCGACAACAGGTTTCCTGCTGCGGATCAAGCCATCCCAAGAAATTGTCAATCCAAGAAGCGCTCGGTTCGGAGATGTAGGATATTTCAGGGCGTTTGCGTTCAGCTTCGAGCATATTCGCTATAGATAGGTCTTGGCAAGTAGTGAAACGCCCGCATAAAGCCTGTTGGCCACTGCGCTGCGTGACATCAATATCTTTCGAAACGAAATACACCGGGGGGCCAACATCCAGATACGCATCCATCTTGTCGAAGTAAGATACGAGATACGAATCGGACGGTAACGCTAACCGCTGATCTACATGGCGGGGATTAGATGTTAAATATCGACACTTTTCGAAGAACTCACCAAGACCAAGCTGGATATATTGCATCATAATCACTGAAGCAACAAATATACCCGAAAACACGAGAATGACTACAGCTTTGACCGTGGGTTTGAGCAAAAACGGGGCATAGTGCCTGCGAATAGTGCGGGCAATTCTTCCAATGCTACTGCCACTTGATGGACCATCCATAAGAGCGATCCGAGAGGGTAGGCGGATACAAGGGAAGCAGTCGATTCGATTGGACTGCGACCATGTCATCATTGTACTGAGAATAGCAGATAGAAAAGGCTGACTTACCTCAACTCTCCGTGTATCTAGCCCCAGCGCTGCAACAAATACTGTGACCTGCAGTACGGCATTCAGGAGTACACTGCCTGCCGCATATAGAGCGAAATTCCGCACAGCAGGCATCGGTACAAGCGCCCCCAGGGCAAAGGCCACTGTCTCAGTGATGGTGCTCAACAAAATGGAAGGTCCCATCTTAGCAAGGGTACGTGCAACGCGCTCTTCTGCAGAGAGATACAAAGGCATTGATGCACCGTCAACTTCGTCGAGGTGATCATCGCCCGAGTACGTATAGGAGTGGGGCCGAGAACCGTCAAACGGAGAGCGATTATTGGAATTGGCTGGAGACATAGAACTGTTTGCTCCTCGATAGCCACCACCTCCTTGCGCAGAACCCAACGAAGCAGGGAGTGCAGCATTAGGACCATGCAAGAGATTTTGTCTATCTAGTTCATGTACCAAGATGAACACATTGTCGACACCGACTGCCAAAACCAGGAATGGAATGACTTCTGCGATGATGAGAGTGACTTTCACACCACACGCAGAGAAGAAGCCCACACTAGATGAAACCGAGAGAATGACCAGTAGGATCCCGAATAACCCTAAGGTAAACTTTGAGCCTGTGAAGAGAGTAGTTGGCAGTCGGGGGAGCCAATGCGGAACGGTGCGTGAATCGACAGAGAGCCCGGATGATTCTGCGCCAGAGCGTCTGAAGAGTCGAGGAAAATTCTTAGCCCAGCGAGAGATCGCAGTGCCTAGACCTTCTTCCTCCCCGCCTATG
Source organism: Omphalotus olearius VT 653.13 (assembly GCA_000296255.1). Lineage (NCBI taxonomy): Eukaryota > Fungi > Basidiomycota > Agaricomycetes > Agaricales > Omphalotaceae > Omphalotus > Omphalotus olearius. The sequence goes on from JH814857.1 coordinate 30,339, forward strand.
GACGACCTACCGCCCAATGTCAAAGATACGTAGAGGAACATGGCAAGATATGATAGCACCACGATCCTAATATCCATGTTGGTACTTTTATTGATCTCTTCTTCCAGTGAAACGCCCGTGCTGAACCCAATCTCCAACCCAATTTCAGCAGGGATGCGCGTAGCAAGGTCGAGTAAGTAATCTCGAAGCGTCTGCTCCCACTCCATCGCACGCTCTTGTACGTCCGTATCGAGAGAGTCAGAGACAACATAGGTTACAACCATCGCTTCAGCATCTAGATATGACTTTCTTCCGTCCTCGATCTCGGGTATGCCACCAAGCACGTAATTTGGCGCAAGTGGCTGGCCAAAGTCAGGTAAACACTCCGCTGGACTCGATGCACATCCCAACAACCTTGAACGCCATGCGTCTTCGTCAGAGTCCTCCATGGTATTGCCGAACCAGGCAGCAACAGATTGTACAACACAAGCGCCTTCCGGACCTGCAGGCTTGAAGCAAACATCAGTGAGGGTATAGTTGTTGGGCCATGAGCGAAGAGATCTAATATCAGCTTCAACTTTAAACCAGTATTCAAGGTTCTCATAGGAAAGAACAGGAAGTTGGCCATTGCCAGCCTCTGTCTGCGGGATTGGAGCCGAGGTGATGAAAATTTGCTGTGGTCTATAGAATGGGCCAAAGTTCTCATCAAAGAATTCCTTCTGCAGTCTGCTTTCGGAGTTTGGTGCAACCCATAGTCGTACAGGGTCTGTCTCAACTTCGAAACGCTTCCAGCCAATGTTCAACAAGCCTACAAGTGTAAAGACGATCGCAAATGTGAGGAAAGGGTTAGAAGCTGTCTTCAGCCCAAGACTATAGAACGTCCGCCGAAGAAAAGTGTTCAGACGGTATTGGCGCGGTTGAACAGTCTCGATAGGATCCAGTAGCGCCGTTCCGCGGCCAAGGTCCCGAGTTTCGTAACCATTCTCTTGACCATTAAGTAAGTCCTCGTCGACGTGTTGAGCCAACGAGCCTGCACCAACCAGAGTGCGATTATGAGAACGAGGAGAAGTAAGAAGAGAGGCTGTATCAGCTGAGAGGGCAACACGTTCATAACGCCTCTCGCGACGTTTGCGGATAGCAGTCTGTAGAAGCAAACCTAGAAGGAAAGCGACAACAGCGAGAGAATAGCCAAGTATCAAGACAAAAGATAGACACGAGATAATGCCAACACGACAGATCGGACCTCCATTTGGGGGTGGTACATCTGGTAGGGCTGGACATACAGCTGGACAGTTGATGCATGAGCAACGAGAGGTGAGGTCGTTGTCGGAGCAAGCTCGTGCAGGAGGATTAAGTTGTGTGAATTCAGAGTCTGGAGGTATCGTGGATGGGAAGCCAATTTGAAACGGGCTTCCCAAAGGTTTCTCCTCTCCGAGAAAGTGGAAGAATTCCTGATAGTTCTGTGCATTTCCTCCAATTATATCCATGGCAAAGCCATTAGATGCTCCAAACTGCACGTCCTTGCAGCTATTGAAGAAACCTTCTCCATACTTATCTCCAACGAAGAAGTCTACAGAATTTACAGCAATTTCGTTGGTCGACGAGGTCTGGACAGAGGTGACGTTTAAGAAGGAAGATTGGTTTGGAGAGCAAGTAAATCTGCAAAAGAATTCGCGAAAGTTGTTTCTGCAGGCTGGACAAGACGAGATGAGACCTTCAACTCTTTGGAAATTCTCCCGTAATGTAGTAACTTGATCTGAGGTACAGCATGTAGGTCCTGAGGCAAACTCCGCTCCACAGGTATCGACAAGTAGCTTGCGTGTCCTGAAATCCGGCTACGCACGTACTTTCAAACAAAGTGCAGAATACAAGCTCCAATTTGCGTACCTCTACAGCAGGGCCGTCGTATGGACATGGAAGCTCTCCCCCAAAAAAACCTTTTCTACCGCAGGTATCTCGCATCGCGCATCGCAGCTCACTGCCGGGAGAGCTGCGTGCCATCGAGTATCAGTGTTGAGATTGGTCTAGTAAAGTGTGAAGGCGTTTCCAGAGGTTTCCAGGCATGCAAGGGGGTCGCCAGGACGGACGCGCGAGTCGCTGCGCGTTCTCGAACACGTGCTTTGAGAATTCTCGGTACTCAGCCTTGTACTCTTTCCACATCTAATCCCAAGCCAGACAAGATAATGACCGATGCAAGCAAACCTCGTCGTCGTTTTGTTGGCACAAAATCAGCCAAACCGTCCAAGCCCTCATCCAGTTCTCCTGCTACCTTCTTGCGCAATCAGATTCCTCCTGAGATCTTGGATGACCCGCAGCTGAACAGTGTCATCGCGCAGGTGCTACCTTCAAATTATTCATTTGAGATTCACAAAACCATCCATCATGTGCGAAAGAATCAGGCCACAATGGTCGCGTTGCAGATGCCAGAAGGATTGCAAATGTATGCTTGTGCTATTGCAGACATAATAGAGCGGTACGTAAGTCATCTACAAGACTACTTACAGTTAAACTATTGAATAGGTTCACACCAGCCCTCACCACGATCATGGGCGACGTGACCTATGGAGCCTGCTGTGTAGATGATTATACAGCAGTTGCCCTAGGATGTGACATGCTCGTTCATTACGGGCACAGCTGTCTCGGTATGCTTTTATGTATTCGTGTTCTTAGCACACCGCCAATTTCACACAAATAGTCCCAATGGATCAAACATCGATCAAGACACTGTACATATTCGTGGAGATAGGAATCGATTCTCAACATCTTCATCATACCATTCGCATGAATTTCCCCTCGGAACGTGATACCTTTCACGAAGCTCTGCTCGATAAAGATGCGGAGGAGAGAGGAGCGCGTATTGCTGCCGGGGAGAAAATTCCTATAGCTAGACCAAATTTGAGGATCGAGGCTCCAGGAGAAGATGAAGACAAGGATAGTTCATATTCCAATCCCTCGTCCAGTGCAAAATATCCCACTCGTCTTGCTCTTGTATCCACCATCCAATTTGTTGCTGCGCTTCAACGGTTGAAAGAGGATCTCTCGGCTGAGTATCCTCAGGAGGACTCGATGGTTCCAGGATTGTCTTCAACACCCGCTTTGTGGATGGGGAAGTACTCTGCTTCGATACCACGTTCGAAACCCCTTTCTCCTGGCGAGGTCCTAGGATGCACAGCACCAAGGCTTGGAGACGAGGTCGATGCAATGATGTAAGTGTCAATCCAAAAATTGAACATTCACTGAGAATGGGTTTTTCATGTCTCAAGCTATCTCGGTGATGGTCGGTTTCATTTGGAATCAATCATGATTGCAAATCCCAGAGTCCCTGCCTTCCGATACGATCCATATTCCAAAAAGCTCACACGGGAGCGATACGATCATCGAGAAATGCGAAGCGTCAGGAGCGAGGCGGTAAGAACCGCTCAGCAGAGCATCAAGTTGTTGGCGGACAATACCCCGAACACTTCAGGTCTATCTGTTGTCTCCGAGAAGCCACTGTGGGGAGTTATACTGGGTACGCTCGGAAGACAAGGCAGCTTTAAACAATTACTAGTAAATGCCCCTTTCTGTGCGAGCCGATTGCATGCTCAAAGTGTTTCCATTCTTAGGCTATAACCAACCAACTAACCACCTGTCCACTTCCCATACCTTACATCCCCATCCTTCTCTCCGAGCTTTCGCCAGCAAAACTTTCATTATTCAACTCATCACTACCATCGAGCAAACCTCGAATAGCGACATTCATACAAACATCCTGCCCTCGACTTTCCATAGATTGGGGTTACGCCTTTGATCGTCCGCTGCTGAGTCCGTACGAGACCGCTGTAGCAGTCGGACAGGCCCCCGAAGACGGATGGATGAATGAACAGAATCTCGACGAAAATGATATCAAGGCTATATATCCGATGGATTTTTACGAAGCGGGTAGTCCGTGGGCAGTTTCTAGAGTGCAGGCAACTTTTTAAACTTGACACATGTAGTATGTAGCATATGTAGCTTGCGGAAGGAGTGAAGAGTACTCACCGTACTACGCGTACGCGTAAGGCCTTATAAAGGCCCAACCTGGAAATGTGGCTGTGCCAGACTTTGCAACTCTAGAGGCAACGTTCAACGTAACTTCCAATGTCCCAATGCTTAGCCTCAGTAGCCCGCCGCGCATCAGCTCCAACTCGAGTCATTAAACGACATCTATCCTCTGATACCAAAAAGCCTGCTTTTACTCTTCCACCACATAAAATGCGCGCGCTCGTTTCTCTCTATCACCAATGCGACACCTTTATAACATCTCATAATCTTTCCGATCGCATTGACCAGGCTTTCACAAAGCGAGAACATATTGCTTCCGTGGCTGATATGCAGCCTAGCATATCTACTCTTCGCGAGCAATACGTGAAGATGCGACGGGCTCCCAAATTCAGCGAGATGAAGCTAGAAAATTCCCCCAACTCCCGGGGCAGCTGGACAAGCAAAGGTCCACGGGATTCAAGGGTCATTGAAGCGCTGTACGGAGTGGATGCTAGTGACAGTTTGAGGAATATGCCAGGGCTGGAATCGTTGGAAGAGTTCACTTCCAATGGCGAACAATCCGAAAATAGCTTTCCAGAGTCGGAGGAAATAATGAACGAGATCGAGGAAGATATGCATTTACGTGCTTAGGTGTGTTCTACATCACTTGTGCGTCGTCTCGCTGATGATTGTAGAGCAGTCTTCTGCTTTGTGATTTATCCATTTAGTACTATGTCCTGAACGTACATCGAAAGATAATTCGAGCCTGCGACTATTCAAGCATTGATACCGACACCTAAGGCTTGTGGTAGCATTTCTTCGCAAGGATCCAGAGAGAGATAATCACTTCTTCATTACCAATATTGCGTTCACAGTTGAATATTGCAACTTTACCCTCGTGCCTCTGCACCATAGCTGCGTAACCAGCTGCAGGATAAACCTCCAAGTGAAACGCATGAACGATTTCCTCAGGTTGACGAGACAAAATAGGAAATTTACCGCATGCGCAGCGTCGGGCTGCGCTTTGAGCGCCCTGCAAGACAATTCGATGACAAGTCAATCATGAGACTACTGTGGTTACCCACGTCTCGTCGAAAGTGATAAAATTGCCAGACTAGAGAGGGATTTTCCGCAAAACCTTCAGGTGTAGCTAAAGGATATAGCATCATACTTTCTCCAAATTCCTCCTGCACCTCTGAATGTCGGAATACCTAACGTTTCCTACTTAATGAGAAAACAAGGTTCTTCTAATGCATTACGGACCGGAGGCAGCGGAAAGACCTGCTCCAGTTAGCGCAACTACTGTATATGCTTTGCAGAAGCCAGAGCTTGCTCATAAGACGGAGGCATTATTATATTACATAATATGATACAGTATTATATAATTTATACGGAGTCGTCGGAGTATGCCGGAAATGGCAAGTATAAGACTCGCGTGGAGTTCTTTTCATCTTATCAGATAACTCTACCACCAACTCAAAATTACGCGAAAGCGATGCCTATAAAATCAGAAGACTTGTAAGTTATTCCCCATCGTCGACTCGGTTAACTTGCTCTCTTGCTCACTCCAATGCATACTCTTAGACGTTTCAAAGCGGCGATTGTCGGAACTCTTAGCGCTGAAGACATAAATGCACAGCTTGAGCTTAGTGCAGTTCCGTTCTCCGAAGCAGACTGTCGGTCGTGTCCAAACCCCTGTGATGAAGGTCAGCATTGACTGGACGTCGTCCTCGTTCAATTTTCTGAAAGATACTTGGACACCAGGCCATGAGTCATACCCTGGACGATTTGACGTGGACATGGAGTCTCAGATGTTGGGCTCCGTCCGAGCATACCACCGGCAGGTACGGAATCATCTGGGAAGCCATTCAACGTGGGCCCTTTGCCTCATCCTTGGAACTTTGTAGATTGTAATTTCTACCGGAAAAATGGACTGGGACAGGGAGATAACCAACACGAAAGGCTCTCTCGCTGCAAATATTCAGCATGTCATGCAACGCGCCCCTGTTCATACTCCCACTTCGTCTTCTCCCGATACAAAACAAAAACGTTCACATGCTGCTGGTATCTTCAATGCCTCTGACTCGTCCAAGATTTCTATTCTCAACGGCAGCCACCACTCTCTAAGTGATGACCCTGACTTCGAAACGATCCTCGTTTTCCCGGATTACAAACTAGTGACTGAAGTTTCACGCTCGTTGGAAGGTGCTCAGGCCCTTTGGGATACGTGTCTGAACCCCAGCATAGACCGTGCGGTACTCTCAGCCGAGAAATCCTCGTTCAGCTCTTGGATAATTCCATATTCTTGTGTCATACTCCTATGTAAGTATACTCTTCGGAATCCGCCAGCTCCGGACTTTTTTCCATTTCATATCAGATAAGCAATAGCCTTCCCTAACATGTTCTATTTTCAGGTTCTCATAAAAGAAGGGATAACCGGTGTCATATCGCCGCTGCCAAACTCGGCCAAGGTTTGTACCTTTCGTCACGTCTAAACTTCTCGTAAGCTAATCAAAAAGTTTCTCGGGGTAAACAGCGTTCACACACTCTTTAGAGGGCCATGGATGGACAGTCGACACGGAGATTGAGCATCCTCTACATACGCTTGGTGGTCCCCTGGAGGAATTTCAGGGCTCCGAGGAAGAGCAAGAAGAACACGTCTCGAAACAGCTACAAGAGCTTGCTACCGAAAAGAAAGCGCTCATTCTGCGGAATTCTCACACCGGGGGACACCGCTACGCCGGAAATTGCATCGTGAGTGTTGTTTCTGGTTGTGTCGTCCATGCATTATCTGTCATGCATTACGCGACTATCTGCCTTCTGTGGTCCAGACGGCCACGTTGCGGCAGCCTGCGAATGAATACAATTCTTGTTTCATGATCTTTCCTTACTTAAGTACTGCCTTCGCCCAGCTCGCCATTTTGCGGCGAGAAGGCATCATTTTAGTATCTGGGCTTTTGCTGAACTGTCTTGTTTTCCCTACGAACAGATTTACACGCCTCAAGGAGCCGGTGTGTGGTACGGACGAGTCTCTACGCACGAAGTTGATTCTATCGTGTCAAACACCATAGAGCAAGGATTGGTGCTCCCACCCTTGCTCCGCGGGGGAGTGAACATCTCACGTCCCGGGTGCAAGTCTCTACTTGATTGGTAGGACAGTCACATCAGAATACCCATCATCATCATCTGCCGATGCTTGGGATATCGCGATGAGCGTTGATTTTAGACAACTTGCTTTGCGGGGAGCTTGTGAAAGTATCATTGGGGGCATTGCATTAATAAAATTCAAAATAGGCGGTGCCGTGGTGTCGTGTGTTGCTGTGAGATTATAGATTGTGTTCCCGTGGCACCTCCGTGGGTTGTAGGCAGAGGAGGGTCATTTGGTATATAATCTTGTTATTACTGGTATCATGGGTGTATAATGCTTTTAAACAACAATTTAATCATTCTTCATATATATCTTGGCTGTGAAAACATATCAGTGTTGTACAAGAAAGTGCAATCTATAATCTATAAATCAGTAGCAGGAACGTTCGTATATCCCCCAAATTCCGAAAGGAGACCTCGCTGGGGATACGCGGATCGCGCGGTCCATAAAACATATATATCAGTGGGAGGTACCGGTAGGTTCTCGGAGTTGCTTTGAGCTTCACACGATGTATAATAACCGATTGAGTCTGATAAGAACTGAATATAATATCCAGCTTTGACATCGAAACTTTCCGAATCAAGCATGTGAACTCGACTCAGTTCCTCATAATCTGTACCGTTCCTCGGGACGTGGGTTGAGGGGGGGGTGATCGATGATCCGCATGTCGGCAGTACATATACAGTGCTTTGACACTCCGTGAAAATACACTGCATATACACGTACCAGGAACGGGAACAACAACAGATACAAATTGGAATCTATTGGCATTGATATCTGAATGTTACACTTTGTTGATAAGGAGAGCAGGTTGGCCACGCACGATAAACGTGCCATTATACCTGGATGTCGGAAGAAGGGGCAAGTGTATATGTACAAATTTGAGAACGAGAAGTTAGTCCTAGCAACAAGGAAGGAGAGTACGTCAACAGAACGGAAGACCCAAATAAAAAATGGAACATAGAGTACGAGAAGTCGCTGCATGTTATTTGAGCCAGTGCACAACACACAATTAAAATTAAGTGCGACAAAACAGATAAGAAATGAAGAACCGATTACCTCACATAAAACCCATTAAATTGACCAGTTTGTTGACAGGCAACGCCTCAGACATCGTCCAAATCAGTAAAACCCAACCCTTTCCGCCTCGCATTTGCATATCTCCCAGCGCTCTTTCCGAAATCCTCAAATTCATCCTCGGTCGTAGGCTCCTTACCATCAACTTCATCAACATCGACATAGTCAGCGTCTCCATCATCATCTACAACCTCCCCATTCGTTGCAACTCGCTCCCGTTTGCGCTTCTCCCACGCTTCAGAATGCTGCTGGACGCTCTCCCCACCACTGAAGGTGAATCCACGGAAGTTCTCTTGGACAGAGTTGGTGAGCGGCGTACTGCCGGGCACATGGGTCTTGGAACGCTTGCCGCTGATTTCTATACCCTTGGCCACGCGTGCTGAAGAAGACTTCACCGACGTTGCCGAATGCGTGCTGTGGTTGCTGTGGGTAGAGCCATTCCTGGACAACGTACCCGCAATACCGGATTTGTTGGGTTTATGCGACGAACCTGACTTGGCCTTTGATTTGCCGTTCGATGTGACCGCGTGACCATTCACATATCCGGTAAGCGTGGTCATCGGGGAGAGAGGCGTCATAGGTGGCGTCTTGCCCGTCTTGTCACTTCCCAGCGGCCCATTGGGTAAGTGCGTGCCGGGCGCACCGGCAAGGAAGCCACTGTTGGACAGCGACTGCGATACCCACTGCCCAGACGGGTCTTCTTCGTCAATCTCGTTCTCGTCCATGTAGTCGCGGACGTTCAACCCAACGTCCCGTATGTCCTTTTCGGTAAACTCGGGATCAAAGTTGGCTGTGCTCTCGTCCGACTCGACGACTGGCTTGAAAGGCGGGGTAACCTTTTTCTGAGCGAGCAGCTCCCAGTCAATGGAACTAAAAAAGGGATGCTCTTTCAGCTCTGCGGCATCCCGGACGGCGCCGAGGCGATGTTTGGGGTTGCGGTTGAGGAGCTACCAGAAGCAAATTAGTTTGAGGCTTCAACGAATAACTGCATCAGTTCCTCACCCCTTTGACAAACTGCTTGCCATCCTCGTTGATGACACCCTTGGGAAATCTGATCTTGCCAAAACATATATTCTTGTACATTTGCTGGGTGTCTTCTGCATAAAATGGGCTCCACCCGCAGCACATTTCAAACAACAAAACGCCGAGACTCCAAAAGTCTACGATCTTGGAATAACCTAGCTCGTCTAGTAAGATTTCTGGTGCAAGGTATTCTGTGGTGCCGCAGAATGTTGTGGTCAGCTCGTCTGCCCTGAGGTCTGCTTTGGAGAGACCAAAGTCACACAGAGCGACGTGCCCTGTGGCGTCTAGGAGAATGTTCTCCGGTTTGAGATCGCGATAGACAATGTCGTATTTGTGGAGATGTTCTAGAGCCAGGACCAGTTCTGCGACATAGAATCTAGCCCTTTCTTCGCTAAATCTGGTCTCTCTCTGCAAGTGCCAAAAGAGCTCACCCCCCGACTTGAAGTCAGTGACGAGGTAGAGATCGTTCTCTGTTTGAAAGCTGAACTTGAGACCGACGAGGAAGGGCGATTCTAACGAACGCTGGAGGATCTTGCGCTCGCCGATGGTGTGGGCGACTTCTTTCTTTTCGACAATTTCGCGTTTGGAAAGAACTTTCATGGCATATATACGCTTTGTGTCGCGCTTGCGAACTTGAAAAACTTTGCCAAAGGTACCTCGGCCGATGAGTTTGAGGAATTCGAAATCGCGTGGAGTAAGAGCTCGCTTGGTCTGGGTGGACAGAGATGAGGCATGAGATTACTAAAAGGACTTATGGCCACGCACCTTGTACTGCTCGTAGGTAATTTGGACGCGCATTTCACCGCTAACGACTTCATTTTCATCGTACGGCCGGAGCCTAATTTTTTATTAGTCAGAGAAAGGGACTGAGAAATGTCGGGACTTACTTGTACCATTGGTCGACAGTGTGCTCGTGTATGAGAACGGGCTTGATTTGGACTGTTCCAAGAAAACCTTGGTCCTCGACAGAGCGATCGTAGACGTTGAATGTAATGAAGGACGACTGGTTGGTCACATCGCTGCAAGAAGTCTGAACAAGCAGATAAAAAATAAGAAAAAATTTATGACACACAATAAGACTTGGTGCTTCCACACTGGATTGTGGGCAGAGAGAGAGGCAAACAGACCCTTGCTTGAACCAAGGCTAGAGGAAGGAGAGTTGTCCTTGCTGCTGCTAGCAGATCTCCTCTTTGCGTCTGCAGCCTGAGCAGCTCCAAGGGCATGAACAGCACTTGATGAGGTAGGTCGAGGAATGCCCCTGACCTCGGAATCGGACTCATCTGTAGGATCCCTGGACACAAACTCGTTCTGCTCGAACTGAACGACGACGTAGGGCCTGGCAAGTGGAGAGCGAACATGAAGGCCCCTGGCCTGGATAAGCTTCACATGGATCTGACCCTGAGATGAAGGAGGATTCGTGGAGGACGATGCCTGTGACGCTGAGGAAGGATTTGGAAGTTTGTTCTTTGGCGGCGGAGGGGACATGATGTTGAAGTCGGGAGCATGAATAGTGAGCTGAGTAGTTGAGAGAGAGTGGGGAAAGACAAGACCCGCGTGAGGCGTGAGATCTGGGTGGCCCGAACCAGGCGTGCTCGTCGGCGTCAACAGCGGATGAGCACTTTCGAATGGATTCCGTTCAACGCCTCGCGGTGTAAGCTGGTCCATCATCATCATAACAGGGGTTTACACTGCTATTCTATCTATTTTCTTTTATATCCTTCCTGTGGAGCATCACCCGCTCTTTTCCGACTTTAAGGATCTTCACTATCGCTCCAATACCCAGTCCTAGTAGTATCGTCTGTCGACTTGTTTTCCAACGAAGTTTGTCTGCAACGAGTCAGAAAGAGCAGAAGAAGAAAAAAAAACAAGAAATCAAAACAAGAGAAAAACAAACATACATGCAGCACTAAACAAGGCAGCCGTACCAACTCCTGCTCCTATTTCCTTTCCTTCTCTCCAGTGTCCTCCAAGTCGTTCGAGACTTTCTTCAATCCCAACCCAGCCCAGCGACACCCCTGTAAGTTTCACAGACTCCTTTGCTGCGCCCTTCATGGCGCCCAGCATCACCCGGTAGTTTTTTGTCTTGTTATAAAAGTACCATCCTCGAACTGTCCGAGGTGGTCTATGTGCATTCTCTGCCAGAAACCGCAGCGACGTCGCCCGTCCTCCTCTGACCATCCCAATCGCTGCGCCCACAACGAGCGCAGTAGTGGGCATCACCAGCATCCTCTGCCATTGCAGCTCAGACACATTGGATTCAGACATGAAAGTGAGATGTCCGTGATCAATGACGTCATATATGTTATACACTACAAACGTGCCAACAACGCCTTCTCCTGTTTCCTAATATTTTCTGCTCTCTTCACCAGCTCTGGTACTCGCTTCAGCTCCTTCATCCCCACCTGTTGGATGTGCACCGCATCAGGTCCCTGTGCATTCTTTTAGTATATCTTGCCAATATTATTCATTTACACTCACATCAGCAATTCTAAGCGTTCTCAAGCCAGCCCATGCTGACGCAAGTTCCTGGTCCTGCGACACTCCTTCTGCACCAAACGATTGCATCGCTCGGTCGATGACTTGCAGCGCCATGCTCGGTACAACGAACTTTGCAATCCCAATCTCCTTCAACGCTCCCTTTGCCTTATACTTGTCAATCTATACACATATTAGCTCGTGTCTTCTTTTTTTCTCTCCCAACTCACTTGCAAAGCGGCGCTCAACACCAACAACCTCGCTCCTTCAATCTCTGCTCTCGATTTCGCAATATCCGCCACCACAGTGCCTGTTCATCCATGAGCCCCAACGCGACAGGAGCTGCCTTTGCTGACTCACCATGTTCGTACAGATACTTGCCAAACGTCTTTCTCCCAGGATCAGTCACTCGCAACAGCATCGTGTCGAGTGCCATCTGCGCTGCCCCAATAGACCGCATGCAGTGGTGGATACGTCCCGGTCTAACCAACGTTAGCTGACAACTGGAACCACTAGATCATATCCACTTACCCAAGACGACCTTGAATGATCTTACCCGTTGTTCAATTCCTTGTAATACATACAATGCAAGAGTGTACAAACCTCAAAACCTCTTCCCCATCCGAGTACCAAGTTCCCCACTGGTACCCTCACATTCTCGTACAAGATCTCGCAGTGTCCCTCTGGCGCATCGTCGTATCCAAACACCTTCATCGGCCGGACGACTGTGACCCCCGGTGCGTTTGCGGGGACGATGACCACGCTTTGTTGATTATACGAGCTCTTGTTGTTCGGGTCACTCTTACCCATCACGAGGTGCAGAGCACAACGCGGGTCACCTGCACCCGAGATCCACCTGTAGGGAATAGACGGAGAGTTTAACGAACAAAGAGATTAGACGGGTTCTATTGTACCATTTGTGTCCGTTAATCACAATCTCATCGCCTTCTCTCCGAATGGACGTCCGAATATTCGTCGCGTCGGAAGAAGCAACTGTATGTATAATCGATGAAAAACACGTCCTCTGCTGTAAAACAACGCCTCGTACCATTCTTCTCCGTCATAGCAAACGCTGAGCGAATATCCCCATTCAACAAGGGCACGAGCCATTTCTTCTGTTGTTCAGCATTTCCATAGCGTGCCAATACCTCTTTAACATGTGTTAGTGAAGTGGTGACCAATTAACGCGCAACCAACCCATATTGCCGGTATCAGGTGCAGAGCAATTTACCGTCTGGGGTGCCAGATGACCTGCCCTTCCGAGAATTTCTGCCATCACAGCATACTTGTACGCTACTGTTTAGCCATATGCACATACTCGTAAGGATACATACACACCTCGAGATTCGTCAATGGCACACCAAACTCTGGATAATGCGCCTTGCTAAGGAACAAGTTCCACAACCCGAGCTTCTTTGCTTTAGCTTTGAGCTCTTCGATGACTGGTATGACGGTCTTCCATCTCTGTTGCGGGTCAGTAGGAAGCTGCGCATGCGCAACTTTGGTTGAAGGTAGGACTTCTTCCTGCCAGGTGTTACATGTTCAGCATTGGGTAAGTCTATACCGCCAACGATAGGTTAACTGACTTGCATGAACTGGATAAGCTTTGTTAACGTCTCTTTTGCGTACGGCGAAAACTTGTCTTCCACCTGTAATGTGTGTCATGTTGAGTATACTGCTGGCATTTCACATAGTGAATTAGACATACCATAGCCCAAGACGCCTCTGAGGTCCATTCTGTAACAGGATGCGCTGACATGTCTCTATGTTTCGAGTACGTTCGAGTACAAGAAACAAGACGACCAGCGCTCAAGAAGCAATTATTTCGGCACTTCAAGTGGCCGACTCCCGATATCCGGGGTAAGGGTGAGGTGATACCCCAGATCATCTGAGCAACCAGGCCAGAGCCAGACTCGGAGTTGGCGAAATGACCGCGGCGGAAACTGCACACTCATTTTGGACACTCACAGACAGAAATGCTTATACGCATCATGGTGGCTACTGTACAAAATAGTCTATTGTACAGAACAGAACAATTGGTGTGGAGAAAGAGCCTAAGGTAGTTACTATATGTTTGAGTATAACGAAGCCACAAATAAATCGTAGGTTAAGGATACAGAGCGAGAACATGGGCAACGAGCTCGAGACATGTATGAAAAGAAAATAGAGAAAAATCAAGAAAAAAGAAACTACAACTATTAAAGTACAACAGCGTTCATCGCGATTGACACCACTAGCATGCGAAATCATCGGAAAATCGTGAATGAAGAAAAGAGCTGGCATATGAAGAGTAAAGCATCAGAATGGAACAAAGGAAGAAGACACTCCATTAGCTACTCGCTACACTGTGGAGTCCAGGTTCACCTAAAGTAAACGGAAGATCAGGATTGTACTCAAAAGCATCGGCATCGTAACTCTGCCAAAGTGACCCAGGTTCCCCCATGTAATTGTCACCGGCGGAGTACCCACCCGAACTATAATTTCGAATGAACTCCAAACCACGGAAAGGCAATCCAGGCGCGTCGAACGACGCTGTAGGCGGAGTCGTAGACAGACCGCTCAGAGACGTGCTTAATTCTTGAGAAGGATCGTAACTCGCGTAACTGTCCAGAGGTGGATACACACTCCTACTCCCGTTGCCACCTCCGAGGTTATTGTCCTGCGTATTCGAAGCATACATGTCCATATCTGACTGACCATTCCATTGATTCGGGTAATTGCTGAGAGAGCTGCTAGGCTGCAGCGTATAATCGTAATCATAACGTGGAGAAGGCACCTGCGCGGATGATAGCCCAGGTGATCCGTAGCTGAACGTGTGTGCAGATGCCAGTGTCGGACTAGGCTCGTTATCGTTGATCGCAGTTATAGGTGAAGGAAGATTCACAGAAGCGGGAGAGCTGTGGGCACTGCCATTCGTAGGACTTGACAAGCTGTGAAAATATGGCCCCATTGATGGTCCTTCGATGTTGTCGTCGTCACGTCCACGTCGGCGGGATGAAGATCTTGCTCTAGCAGATGCTACAACACCACAATCAGACGCACGTTCTCAAGTCGATTTGGGAGGGAACAAACACTTACTGTCGACGCGATATGGAGACACAGCAGCCATACGACGCGATGGATTGATCGGATCGCGAGATTGGTTCCTTCTCGTGCGACTTTTTAGAGCTCTACCAGCCACGGCCCCAGGGCTTGCGCCAGACAATGAACGTTGGCGCTCCAGCACTGTAGGAGCCGCGGTGGTAGCAGCGGGCGGGACCGAAATGGGAATGTTGCTCGAGTCACTTGGTGGTCCATGTGCGATAGCTTCGACGGCAGTATTCGTCAGTTCTACAAGGAGCTCTCGACATTTGCGAGCTCCAGGCCACTGGCCTTCCCAAGATTCCAACGCTGACAGCGTGCTCTTAGCCTCTTCCATTGCAGCTGCCGAAGCTCTGGGATCGAGTGAATGCATAGCATAGAGTAGCAGGATCACGGCAGAACTGAACAGGTGCTGAATGAAAAAGGCCAAATGATGAGACGGAGGTACCACATTTTTCATCGATGGCGCGAGGCGAATGCACGAACGAGCGGAGGACACAGCCTTCACGGTAGATTTAGGCATAGCAGGCTGGTCACGCTGGACGGGGACCAGGTTTCGGTGAAGTGTGGTGAGCACAGAATAATAGTGACTGCACAAGACAGCACCCATGGAAACTTGCTCGTCCGTTTCCGACTGTGACTTGAACACCACCGGCAAATCATCGCACCACTGGGTCAATTCGTTATCCAATGCTTCCACAGTACGTTGCAGCTCAGCCTTTTTCTCAGGCTCCAGATGATCTTTACAATTGTCCAGCGCATAAACTTCACGGAGCACTCGGCCAGCTATCTGATAAAGCTTTGTGAGCTCGATCGCGCCAGCCATAAGTGCAAGGGGTTTGTGGGTCATGGGCGCTCCACTGAAGTACTCTGGTAGATTGTCATCATCAACGTCAACCGGCAGTTCAACGTCGCAGTCCGCATCGTTGATGCCAAGGGGGCGACCCAAAGCAAGGGCAAGCATGCGATCGAGAGAGTAAACACCCCACCAGATCTTACGGCGAGTCTCTTTTTCTATGGGTGAAATGGTGAGTCTGCGAGGTGATCGCTGGAGCGTCGCGTTAATGCAAGGGAGACCTGATCTGGTATAGAACAACTCACATGTAGACCAAGATCTTGGCCGGTCCGAACTGCCTGACCGACAAGAATCCAAGCTTGCGGTAAGCAGTTGATGGAGCATAGGAATGAGGAAAGTAGAATGAAACACTGTACGTGTGCGACTTGTGTATTCGCATGACTAATATATTGGAGGATGAGAGCGCTAATAAAAACAGTTTCAGGAATCGAATATTGTCACCGAAGGGCAGAACGTACCGCTCATAGTAAACCATACCCATGCCGCCTTCGTCCGTACGTCCACTGTTGTTGAGCCTATCGTCCTGTACGATATTTGCAGCGCAAGCAAACATCGCAAATACTACAGAAATAAATGCTGTCTCTCTGTGAGCGAGAGCGCGATCATGTGTGTTATTCATTAAGTTGTTGTATTGATGTAAGAATGAAGGCTTGTCAACGACCGGCATAAGATAGTGGAATCGTGAAAAATATGCATTAATCTAGTTTGGGTTCAGATAATTGCATGGGACACATTGCCAATCAGAGGACGCACCAGTTTGTCGGCCAGATCTCGCTCTGGATATTCGACTTCTTCTGGTCCAGGGAGTGCACGAACTTTACCGAAAAAGACAGACGCGGGAAAGTATAATTTATTGACACTTGGGCCGGGAGCCAACGGGTCTTCCTCCACGGGAGATATACGGTGTTGAGGAGACGTAGTAAGCGCTTTGAAGGATTGAATGAGTGACATGGTCGACGATCCGCCAATCCAACGCATGTGGCCGTACTCGTCCAACGCGAGCTGCCCGAAAGATTCATTCATGTCGTCCGTATCAACTTTGACGGGAATACTCCGAGCAGGATCACCTTTTGGGGCTATAGAACGGAGAATCTCGGTAGCAGGAGCAGCCAGTTCTGCAGGAAGGACGACTGGACCGGTAGACGAGCCTGGAATACCAGCACCGCTAGCGTTGGGCCCCATCTGTTCGAGAACGGGGGCTATTTGTTGGAAGATGGATTCCATGTGAAGTAGACGAGCTTCAAGCTCCTGCACATAGCTGTAGATGGCAGAATTCAGCAAAATAACAGAGTGATTTTTTTCCAGATCAACCCACTGTCTACTGAGGGCAGCTGTAGAGAAGAAGAGAATATCAGATGAGAATGATTTCCAAAAAAATAAAATTAAAAAATAATCCGCACCTCGGTCCTTAGTCTGCAACCAGGTACACTGAGAGCCCGATGCGGCACACTGTGAGCATGTAGGCTCGCATCCATCGCATTTGATCTTCTTCCGCCTTCAAAAGACTGGTTAAATTTGATTGCCACGACATCAAGAACAAGTGAAACGCACCTGCAGCTCTCACAAGCCCTCCAAACCCTTCTGCGCTGCAATTGAACAGGCTTCTGTCCAGCATCTGGAGGGGGCTGAGAATCCTCATCGCTTCGTTTCTTCTTTGATTGCTGGGCCATTGTGGAAGAATCGTCGCCCTTGGCCATATGGAGAGACAAGTTTATAAGTGAAATGAAGTGAGACAAGCGACGATGTGAAAACGGCCCGAGATTCTTGGAAAGATTCCCAAAAAGGCAACTTGCTGTTCAAGGGTACTTTTGCACTAGAGACGCCGAGGGGACAGAGTGGAACAGACAGCATCGGGAACCGGCAAGCTCGAGCTTTTATTCTCTGGTCCTATGATGTCTCCTCGTGTTGCGGAAGGCAGTGTCATGACTCAGGGCCTTACGCTAGTCGGAAGATGCGCATCGGCCAGTAATACTCCAGTAATCCTCTTCTCAGAGTCATTCCGCTTCCCTGGCCAGCCACCGGTGTCCTCACCCACCAGCAGCTTGTAACAGCGTTCATGCCACTAACCGTCTCGGAAATGAACGCACAACCCCAATGTCGCGGATTCTACTCTTCTTCAATTCAACAAGAAACCGGTGGACAAGCCGGTGTCCACAGCGTCTCAATATTGTTCTCCATGTTCCACAACGATTGTTCAGTGATTAAAATGAAGCACCTGCGACTAACAAATGGTCGATGGCCACAAAGTGAACCGTGTTTGCCTAACCTGGTAAGTGGCTGTGTACAACTGTTTGCAACCAAGGTCAAGCGCTGGTCAAAATAAATACTTCTCTTCTCTGTACGCCAATATGGCTGAAGTTGAATCGACAACACCATCCGCAGCTCTAGGTGTGGACACCGCCATTGACGACGGAGAAGAAGCAGAGACCAAAGTGAGCACGACACAGTTAGTTTCGTTCTTTTGACGCGACGACGTTTTGCCAGGAAATCATGCTCATGAAACAGCGGGTCGCAGAAATGGAGATGGAGGCTAAAAAACTTCGGGAGCTGCAGGCTGCAGCTGAAGCCGGAAGTACAGATGGTAGTGTCCAGATGGACACCGAGGAGGACAAGGCCGCTGCCGACGGCCGGAGTATCTACGTGGGGAATGTGAGTGCGTCCCATTGCGACCGAGGGATGCTGTCCAATGCTTTTTTCCCAACACAGGTCGACTATAGTGCAACACCGGAAGATATTCAAATGCATTTCCAAGCTTGTGGAACAATTAATCGAGTAACAATTCTCTGTGACAAGTTCACGGGACATCCAAAGGGGTGCGTCTATGCTTGATGTTGTGACGTTGTAATCAACGGCTGAGATATCTTCAGGTATGCCTATGTCGAATTTGCTGAACCAGAACACATTGATGCTGCGCTGACGATGGACAACTCGTTGTTTCACGGACGTTTGTTAAAAGTGAGCACACGCCGTGTGTCGACACAGCCAAATCTAACAAATGGTTTCCTTAGGTTACTGCAAAACGAACAAACATCCCTGGCTTTAATCGGGGTCGTGGACGAGGGGGAGGTTACAGGGGAGGTTACAGAGGCGGGTACCGCGGTGGTTATGGTGGTTACAACCCGTATAGAGCTCGTGGAAGGTAAGCCTTTCTTCCATCCCGTTATTCAAGGTCTTTAATTTCGCATCCTTTTTAGGGGCCGAGGTCGAGGGTATTGATAAAAATGAGGGGCATCAACTTCGCATGATATCCTGACCGGACTAGCATTTGCAAGTATTTCTTGGTCGATTTGCCGGTCCTGAAATACTTTATTTCTCGATATGTAATATGTATTCGCGCAACACACTACATCCGTTGTAATGATATAACACTTACTGCTACGTATCTGAGTGAAATGCCTGCCGTGTGAACTTTCTGTTCATAGACTTCGGGTTTTTTAAGCCTTCATTTCGACGCGCGATGTTGTCCAACCTCTTAAAATGGGCGTCGAGGTCGGCCAGGACAATGTCCACCGCCGCCGCTGCCGCTGCTCCTAAAACGTATCCGTTCTCCAAGACTGCCATCGTTCATCCAAATCCACCTCCTGCTTCCGAATCACTTTTACGGGGCAAAGGCATAATGCCCTACCTACTCAAAAATCTCCCCCCGCCCGAGAAGCAAACGATGTTGCACGACTTATTTTCCAAACATTCTCCCAAGCGTATCTTGCCTGGCTCCATCGTCAGCGTCACGCTGGAACATGCACCTTTCTTGTTCACCGGCGTTGTGCTCGCTATCCGTCGGAGAGGACCAGACACGTCTATGGTGCTACGGAATATCGTGCAACGAACGGGCGTGGAGATGCAGATATTCGTGAATTCCCCCCATGTGAAGAACATCAAGGTGATACAGAAACCGCCCAAAGGGAGGATGAGAAGGGCGAAGCTGTTCTACCTGAGGGATTCACCTGAAAAGATGAGTGCAATTGCTGCGACAAACAGGAAGTAGAATATCATTGGTGAGCTTTTGAATCGTGTTCATTCTTTGAAACTGGCTGTTAAGACTATCTGTGCAGCTCTTGATCCTCACTCGGCATCGACCTGATACCTGTGCCACTATGAGCCAGCACTCGAGGAGAGGAGCGTGAAGCGGTAGTTTGAAGAAGGAGCTGGATATATAGGAAGCAGCTCTCTCGGTGGCCCCAGCTGAGCAGAGGCAGCTCAATGCACATTATTCTCTTATAGCGTCTCAATACCTTTAACAAAGTAGAATCGTATCACTACCTGTAATCAAATGGGCGATTAATCCTAGTATTAGATGTAGCCCGTAGACTGAAAATGACTCCAAGTAGGGTGCGCGCGCGTTGCGGCTTCACATCCACGACCACCTCCTTTTCATTTCATCATGGCTCCGGGTCGACCTCGTTCACTGCGCGCTCTTGCTCTAGGTTCCAAGCGAAGCTCATCGCCAGGTGCTCGGAGTCCATCTCCAACGTTTTCAGATACGACAAATGTATCAGGCATGAACTTCGGCTTGGACGGACCCTCTAAGATCATCACTCGAGCTCATTTGAAGGCCAGTCTTCAAGCTTACGACCAAGTATGCTGTTTTCTGCGTGTATGGATGAGACTGTATTTAAGCCTCAATTTAGCTCATGGACACTTGTGCTAACTACAGAGCTGCACTTGTCACAATGTCGAAAGCTACAGCAGAATTCGCTGACGCAATGGAAACATGCAGTGGGTGCGTACTATCTTTGGTCTTCCACGAGACTGTACGTTCACCGCTATTCAACTTGTACAGCTTAAAAGGCCCTTCCTATGAGGCAGGCACTCGTCTACAAGCTGCTTCCGGATTGCACCATCTTATCGGAAACCACTACCATGTCCTGGTCTGTAATTTACGTCGTAATTCCTCTACTTTCGTTGCTCACCGACTTTGTAGGCAGAGACCTTTGATAGAAACTTTGAAAAGCCTCTCCGACAGCATTTGGAAACATACCGAACCATTGTCACTGTTAGCATGTCTGCATCTCATTCCTTTCGTTCTATCCTGACACTATCTGCTGTGACTAGGAACGCTCTGCCTCGTACGAGCGCGCATTGAAGGAGAAGAGTGAGGTTATCCGGAAAACAGAAATGCGGAATATGAATCGCAAAGAACGAAGTAATGTTTCACTATATCGTCCCTCTGTACTGTCATTAAAGAAAATACCAGATCTGCAGAGTTTCAGAGAAGCTTTAGCCGTGCTTCAACGTCAGGTAGATGAATTGGACGAACTTAAAGTGGAACACTACCAAGAGATCGTGGAGCACGAAGAAGAGGTATGGAATGTTGTACAGGGAAAGGTACGTTCGGAACATCGTATCGTGATTTTGTAGACTCAATGTGCGCCTGGGTACTTAGATGTGTTTAGCTGTTCGGTCTACTTTGGACGTGTTCGACAAATTCACCTCAAAAGCGTATGCCTTCTCACTCTTTCAAGCAGTCCTTCGTACTAAATTGGCTTGTTGGATTATCCAGCTCTGACCCCGTAATTGAGCCTATGCTTCAGAGTGTACCAGATCCCTTTGATTCTTATGGTCCTCCGCAGTCAGAGGATCAGATCTTCAGTATTCTTCCCCCTCTTTCTATTATGCCAACCGCCCCGTCGTCAGCAGCGAGTCCTGTAACAAGGACGCCCGAGCCCGAATTCAACGAAGCATTGCCCACACCATCCACAGTGGCTAGCTGGGTACCCAACAATCCAAATACCATCATCTTCCCATCTGAAACGTCTGAATGGGCAGATGTGCCTTCTCCTCCTTCCACATCACCTCGCTCTTCTTCACCGAATACAGCAATAGCTCGTCGTCACTCCACTCCTGCCATGACCGGACATGTGTCCCGGAAATCCGAGTCTTCAAAACTTCGGAGCACACTACCGGTCATTGACGAAAGTTCACGGCATAACATCGATGAGGATTCCGTTTCTCACCCGCAACCACAATCTAATTACAGCCGTTCGCTCATTCAGCCACCTGCGCAAGGTCAGACCAGCTTTAGCTGGACATCACCATTCTCGTACGGCCATTCTCCATACGATGAACCTGTTAACGGGAACGATACGACACCACGAACTTCCACTTTTCTTCCTCACTCAAGCTCTACGCCATCTCCCTCAAGCTCTGACCCCGAGTCAAAAGATACTGATGAAGCCATACCTGACACTGTAGCTGTCCCTGTTGCTTCTTAGCGGATATGTCTATGATCTATGGACTTGATTATTTTATTATTCGTGATGTACCCAAGCATACGCATGCTACTTTTCGGAAGCTATATTAGTTCACTGTTCTATTTATCCTCTTTTTTTTTTCTTTTCGCGCACTCCACGTTTGAGCGCAATATATCTACTCTTCAAACAGCAGAAGACTTTTCAGATTGAAGACCGTATTGCTGTAGCACCTCAGCTTGAACGGGAGCCGGGCTTTTCCACAGCAAATCTGCCCCACCCGCGGTTTTTGGGAATGCAATGACATCGCGAATAGATGACGTTTTGCAAAGAATTGACATCAGTCTATCGAAGCCTAGAAATTTCGTTGAGGGTGATATTAAATAGAGCATACAACATGGCGGTTTCTTACCCAGAGCAATTCCCCCGTGAGGTGGAGCACCACATCGTAGAGCATGCAAGAGTTGATTAAAGGGTGCCTTCTCTTGCTCGTTCAACTGTATGATGTACGCCAATATATTATTCAGAATGCTTTCAAAAGGCCGGGTCAGCGGTGAAGGCTTACCTGCAATACATCGGTAAAGATATAATCCTGTAGCACGGCATCGTGTACTCGCACAGAACCACCCCCGATCTCAACGCCATCCAAGACGAGATCGTAATGCTGCCCACGGATCTAGATGGGAAAGAGGGATTTGAGCCAAAGATCGTCGATGTTGCATGAGTAACACAGGGGCGTACAGATTCCACTTGGCCTTCGTATAGGGTCTTGATGTCTTCCCACATTGGAGCAGTGAATGGATGATGAGTACTACTCCATCTTCCATGCGCTAAGAACTCTTTATCGTTGTCTGCGCGAGTGAAGAGAGGGAATTCTGTGATCCAAAGAAAATGAGGGTCCTCAGGAAGGGTGAGATTCCCTGTGTGTAGCGAATAGAATGAGTGGCGCAGCTAACACAGAGGCGAAGAGGCACAAGTTGCATACCAGCTGCCAGTGCGACGTCGAGTAGCTGCAGCCTCTGTCGACCTAGTGCAGTCGATCCACCCTGAGATACCGATGATTCCTCCAATGAGCAGATGGGTAGATGGTGAATAGAAAGAATTTGGTCACCTTCGGCACTTGCGGTCTTCGCGCCAGCCAAATAATGTCTCCGGGAGAAAGATGTAAAGACTCATTGATTCCAGTACCTTGAGATCGGATCGATTCCGGAGATAGCTGATCAAGAGCTTTGCTTCCCAAGAGCCAGGAGGATGCGTTGTTTTCGGTAAAGGTTATACATTCCTGACAATCATATGAGTAGTTTGATGCCGTAAATTTTACATTTAGGGCTGTCCCTCCACCTACCGCTGAAGGGTCTCGTTTGCACTTGCGGGACACTGACCAGAATTCCCGATCCTGCGATTGGTGAAGAACGATGGCCTCTAGAATCTCACCACTTTGCGTAAGGGAAGCTCTAACTCCGGATGGCAAGAGCTGTGTAATATCTGAGATCTGTACATCACTCAGCTGCTTGCAGCTCTGTTGCAAAGTTCAGGCTGCGAACCTCCAGGCCAAAGCGAGTGTCAGGTTTGTCGGAACCAAACTAAACAGTAGGCTTGAGTTGAAAAGACAATCAATGTACGAAAAACTCACGCGCGTCATCGCTTCGCGATATGTCATGACTTGGAACTGAGGCGGAAGATTCACGTTCTGCACCTCCTTCCATATATTCCTAATGAGAGTTTCGACGGTTTCACGTACTTCGTTGCCACCGATTCGCCAAATATCCGACCAGAGAGGGTTTAGCACATGGGAGCTTGTGGACTCTTTGGGCCCCCAGGAAACAAAAGCCATTTCCATATCAATTTGGGTAAACTCAGGTTGTCTATCCTTGCGCCCGTCCTCGTCGCGGAAACATTTCGCGATTTGGTAATATCTATCGACCGTTCCTGAAGATATCAACAATTGTTTTGGCTGTTGAGGCGACTGCTGTAAAGCATAGAAAGCGGGTTCGGCTGGTGTGTTGTTAATACGCGTTGGAACCAAGAACTCTCTTGCGCCTTCGGGAGACGATCTGAGAAGTACTGGAGTCTCCACTTCGACAAAACCTGTGCACAGATGAAGGCATTTCGAGGGTGAAATGTGGAGAAGATCCCTACCACGATTGTGAAGACAGTTGCGCACTAGATGGGCGACTTGGCTTCGTTTCTTGAGGTTGTCCGATAGCACCGACCGACGAAGATCTAGATACCGGTACCGGAGCCTTAGCTCGTCATTTGGCTGTCGTGGACAAGATGTCAGAAGGCAAGACGGTAGAGGGCCGAAATCTAAGGGTGCCCACCAAGTTGTGAATGTTGGAGGGTACAAATGGAAGATTCGTATCGGCAGGATTCAAAAGGACAAAGTTGTTGACTTGCACATCAATATCACCGGTGGACCCCTTTCAAAAAGGCGCTAGTCAATAGAAATGAATAATAGCTCGCTGGCGTAGACTGACAGGACGACGGGCACTAGGAGGCCTTAGCAGCACCTGGCCCTCAATCAGGACAGATGACTCGACAGGCACATCGGAAAGAGCGGGCAGATGTGCACGTGCCGCTGAATGATTGACAATGAGTTGAACTATGCCAGAGGAATCTTTGAGGGGGAAAAAGGACACGAGCTTCCCTTTGCTTAAAGAGGAATAAAGTTGCAGTTGGGGCAGGAAGAACGAATGGAGGTGAGGAAGATAATCACCGCTCAGGAAGGAGCCAGCCAGCTAAAATAACTTTGGATCCAACATCGTGCGTGGACAAAGCGCCGCAAAGATGAGTTCTGGACGGAAACGGAGCTGGGAAACGCGAAAGTTTGAGGAAATGGGAGGAGCAAGTTGGAAGGACTGCTGACCTGAGTGAGCAGGCAAACGGGAGTCTTGTGATGAAAGAGAACTAGAATAGCAACGCCAGCTGGCTCTAGTCGTACCGAAGCTATCGGGCGAGAGATAGGCCCAAGAAGCTGAACGAGCAGGACGAAAAATAGAGCGCATGTACAAGTAATGCACCAAGTCTACTGCCGAGTGCTGACATAACATTCTTGCATCGATTCAGTACAAAATATAATACACCATCATGCTTCCCTGCTGCAAGTCCCTTTGTCTTTTACTCTCACCATGTCCTTCCCAGTCCTTCCCCCAGAGCTTCTCGACGTCGTCTGCGGCTATCTACCTCTTCCTGACCTCGCACGTCTTTCCTACACATCTACTCAGCTCCGTCAAGTCGTCCAGAGGCTGCTCTATCAGCATGTCTCTGTATCCCCAGCGCGCAGCAATCTCCCCGTCGTGCTCACTCTCGCAAGGAAGCCTCACGTTGCGCGTCACGTCAAGTCGTTTTCCATCGACCTCGATTCGTACTCGATGCTTTTGCGCTCGTACTACCATCATCTTGCCCGCGCGCTGTCTTCCATGACTCAGCTCGTTTCACTTCATGTTTTTGTGGATCCAGGCGCAAGCTGGATTCTGCAGGAGATCCAAGCTTCTTTCCCTCAATTGCTGCATTTTGCTTGTTCATTCACCTTCGACTCTCACGTATCGAGCTTCCTTCAGCGTACACCTGCTCTTCTAGAACTCGAAGTGGATTCCATACCCTCCCCGCATAGGCAATCTGCGGCTCTACTCCTCAGCTCATCAATTCCTCACCTGTCACAGTTTGTCGGTTCTTCCCAAGCTGCGGAGGCTGTTGTTCCTGCCCGTCCTGTCCACAGCATCCATCTCACTTCTGGTGATCTCACCGAGGCTGTCGTGAGGCAACTCGCACTTTCCTCAGCTCCTGTAGCGGTTCTCGGAGCCACTACAAGCTCTACTCCTACGGCACTACTCAATTTATTATCAGAAAAGATGCAGGATCTTGTATACCTGCGTTTGATGACCACTTATAACTTTTCCGAAGCACCTGATGCCGTAAGTGTTCTTTCATTTGTATTTGTTTCATGTTCCTCACATCACATCGGATGCTTTTCAGAGCTTTTATGAACGTGTGGCCAACGGTCTTAGCGCTTTACCTGATTTGCAGGGTTTCGAACTCTGCGGCATGCACTGGGGTTCTCACAAGCGGGAAGAGGATGAAACTAAAAGGGTCTGGCAGTCCCAACCTCTTAACTCAGATGTCGCTCCAGCAGAGAATGACCCCTTAGACGTTGATGTTTATTCCGACCTGTTTTTTGCATACTGACTGACCTCTTTCGGTAGACCACTATAGCCAGCATGATAATAGACCCCGTAGATTAGTGTTGTGTGTAATTCCTTGCCTTCTAACATATACATTATCGACATACTTGTAAATGGCGTAACACCCAATTTCATATGTAAAAGCTGTATTGCAGGAAATTTCCGGCGGTCGAAGTTTACTTCCAGAGTAGAATTGAACCATGAAACCGGTATTAAGTCGGTTCAGGTCTCTCTGTCAACAGGCGGTTGTCGGAGACGCCATACACGTATTTTCAACGTGGTCAACATAAGTTCTTCATAGACACAGTCAATGGTCAGAGTCATTGCACTCGCGGAGGTGGACGAGTGGTATGTCCCACTCGCGGCAAGCGAAATGTCAGGATGACTAAGCAGGTGTCTGCGATTGCCACCGCACAACTTTCTTCGTACGACTGCCCACATTGCTTACCACTCATACACAGTATCTACCGGCGCAACAACATGTCCTTGTAACATGGCAGGTATGTATGTATATTTAGATGTAATAAAATAACATACTTTTCTCGGTACCCCACAACACTCATTCAACTGACATGTCTGGTGTCTTAAGATAGATATCCATGTCTTCTTCCAAAGTCATCAAACATTTCTCCCCAAGCACTCGAGTTGTTGGCGGAACCCTCTTCAAGACCAAATTCATTGGTGCTTGCTACATTTCCTTCCCCAACATCCAATTTTGTAGCCTGTGCAGGAGTCTTTCCATCCTGATTGAATGCTTCAATTGCAATTACTAGCCACATGAGATGGTCACTATGAAGGTCACATTTTGATTTCAAGGGTATCCTCTTTGTCCCATCCTTCTCGCCCTTTAGTAACCCCCATTCTCTGTGCCAATTGAGCTGAAGATTGATCTCAGTGATGGTGACTTTCTCAGGAATCTGTGCAGGGTCAAGAATGAGCTTCTTCAACAGCTTTTCTCTTTCCTGCTTTTGCTTCTGAAGCTGCTTATCCCTTGCTCATTACTTCTGTACCTTGGCAATACCATGCTGGACTAGCTCTCTGTGTCGAACCTTTTACAACACAGCCTTCTATTTCTTGCAGGCCTCTTTTCTGATGTATGTCTGTTGTACAGAGTCGTTTATTAGTGCTTCCATGTAGATACTCACTGCTGGTCAATTTTGCAGTCTCGACAAGCTCAGTAGTGAAGCAAGGGACAGTATTGTATGATCCTATAAAGAAGAACTGTATGAGTGTTTGGATGTGTGGGAGAGATGGTACAAGCACATGGGCAGTTCTGATAATGTGCAGATTGCAGAAAGAAGTTTTGATAAGGGTGGGTGGTGAGCTGAAGATCTGTGAGCTGAGGATTAGACTGTGATTCTCTGCAATTTCCTTCAGCTTCACCTGTAGTTCATCATGAAATGGACCAAGATCAAGAGCATTCATGATAGCATCTCCTTGCGCATATGATAGATATGATTTGAAGATTTTAGAGACCAACTCATTCTAGATCAGAACTGGGTTAGATGCTGTCCTATTAGTAACTTTCTCACAGAAAGGTAGTTCACTATAGATAACATCAACCTTAGCATAGTACCAGAGGTACATATATTTCTCTAACAAAACAATACATAATTGTCTGCACTATTCAGTTTCAGCCTTCTAGCTTGGCCAACCTGAGTTAGCAAGACCAGCTGGAGTTAGATACTCAGTCCAGTGAACTTAGATATCACTCAGATTGTAGATATTGAAACCATTCCCATTTGGATTGCATTTAAACAACACTAGAAGGTCTTTGATTATTGAAAGGTACTAGATCTGATCAACTCTAACAAGTATGGAGCATTGGACCTCCAAACACAAGTGGAGAGGTATAAGCAATATCCCTCTGGCTGGCTGTATCAGTTTCAGTTGCTAAGTACCATGTTATGTACTGTAGGCAACTCTACACTTCAGTCTTGGTGGATCTGAGTATGTTCTCATGTCTAGTATAGTCTGGGTTAACTACAGTGTACAATGGTCAGATTCCAATGCTTGAACATGCAACATTTTTCTCAATCTGGTAGTTTTGAAGTCCAGACTTCTCTGAAGTGTGATAGCAGGGTACTTGTCAAGTATGCATCATGGACATGATTTTTCTTATTATGCCACCACTTTTCCTTGGCATAGATTAGACCTTTGTAGCATTCCGATCAATTTCTTCGTGCCCGATTGTTTTAAATTGAGCATTTAGGTACTCATTTTGACAATTCTTGCTCAAATTCAGTCTGAAATAGCAATTATCTTGATAAAATGTGTAAAAATCGAAAATCCACCACGAACAAATTGATCTGCTCAAGGGAAAATTCTACAGCGGAGTTTGAATTGGTGAGCGGGACATATCATAATTAGCGCCCGAGGAAAACCTTTGCTCAAGCTCTGATGTCGACGAGCAAGCGGGTTCTTAATGAACTGGAAAGCAAGCTACATCAAGCAGCTCTTGCCACTCCAAATAATGTCCGTGTATATGCCTCCAACATTCTGAAAACAGACACTCATTCTTCCTGTAGGAAATAACACCCAAACAAGCTGAATCGATCGTCCCAGACGCGCAGTCGCGAGAAAACGCACTCAATTTTCTGCTGGCTGTTGGATTATTCAAGACATTGCAGAATGCAAAAGGTCATATCCGTTTTAGGGCAGTAACAAAGGGCGAAATAAATGCGTGTGTCTCAGTGCTCAATCGAATTCCAAGTCTGCTCATCTTGATGTACTTCATAGCACCAAAGACCTCACCGGGGAGGAAAATTTAGTACTAGGACACATCAAAACATCCGAGAATGAAGGTGTGATCATTGGTTTCTGTCGTGTTGAAGACACATTTACTTAGATTGTAGGCATATGGACAAGGCATCTCAAGGCAAAGACAAACCTTCACGAGACAGTTATGACACGATGTATCAAGACGTTACTGAAAAAGAAGTTGATCAAGCGAGTACCTTCGATCCAGGTGCGTTCACATTATATCTCCTTCCCGAAGTTTGATCTTGAACTCCCGCCGAGTAGCATCCGACCCGCCTGATATATATGCTCGAAGGTCTCGAACCATCCATAAGTCATACCGGTGGCCCTTGGTATACAGATAATGAACTCGATACCGAATTTATCGAAACTCTCATGAAAGCATGTTTTAAATTTATTCGGGATTTGGTATGTTGGCATGGGATTTGTTTATGTCGAATCTATTTTTGACCCTGGTATCTTTCAAAGAGCTTCCCGAAACTTCGTGGTCAGCAAGCTGAAGGCGCATTGCATCCGATATCCAAGTCGCCCAAATATCCAACTGCGCAACAGGTCCGAAACGCCTTGCGGCAGGCACGTCTCACAGAGACAGATCTATCAGTGGAACATGTAGAGATGCTTCTCAACATTCTCGTCCTAGACGGTGAAATTGAAAAGGTTCTATTACCATTTTTCTTCTTTCGTGCTCTGTTAAGATCTTAATCTACAGTTGCCTGCCTTCGGGACTTCCTTGTGGGATTCAAGTACCTTGGACGACGATGGCTTTGCTGACGAGCGGAGTCTGAAGAAGAAAAGAAAACGTCGTTCTTCAGACGCTGAGGAAGACCAAAAGTCAAGCAAGCGGAGGAAGAAAAGAAAACATACAATGGAGGACTCCGATTCAGATAGTCCGATAAACAAAAAGTCCAAACGAAAGCGAACCCACAATTCCGACGATTCTGACGAGGCCTCCTCAAAGTCGAGTAAGAGAAGGTCCAGGAAGGCCGTGGACGACTCTGATCAGTCAGATCAGGAGTCCAGTGACGATGAACGGAGGACCAAGAAGAAAAAGGCCAGAAAGTCTCGGGATTCTTCCAGCGATGAATCGAGCGATAGCGACAGCGACCGGGGGCACCGAAATAAACCAAAAATGATGAAACGTTCCCCTTCACCACATCAACAGTTTTCTTTCGACGACTATGATGAAGCTGGTGGCAGCGTGTATAGAGCCGTCAGACAGGAAAACCTGAACCTTGGATGGACGCAAGCCCCATGCAGCATCTGTCCTTCCTTTGAATTTTGCAAAGATGGAGGGCCCGTCAATCCTCGGGAATGTGTATACTACGGTGATTGGTTGCTAGGAAGCACCGTGGCCGACATTGAAGACATTGTGTAGCGTCACCAGTACTGTGCTTTCATATGAAGATGCTTAGGCTCATATCAAACACGAAACAGATATGACGGACCAAAAGGTGTATTTTTACATACTCTCTTTGAGTTCCTCAATCGCATGCTCAATGAAAGGCTTTGCCTGGAGAGACAACAACCAGGGCTTGGGGACCGATTCTGGCATTACTACCGTCTCTGTGTTGCCAAGGAATTCTGCTACGACACCAACATAATGACCATCTTCCTCCCTCAACTCAAATTTTGTGAATTTCCATCCTTGAGGTATCTGCCCATCAATCCGCACTTCGTCCGATGTAACGTTGAACTCTACTCGCCGGAAGTCGAATCCGAGGCCAATACCTAGAGCTTTCGTATAAGCTTCTTTCAACGTCCACATCCAGAAAAATCTACGAAGGCCTTCGTCTTGTGGTATGGCTGGAGATAATAATTCCTGCTCCACAGGTGTAAGCTAGTAAAGACTGGTCAGCGGTGTTGATATCGCTGACACACCGGAGTTACCTGCTCCCAGAAAGCTTCAATGAATGCACGATATGTGTCGCGGCCGGGTAGTTTGACTTTCATCACGTCGATGCCTATACTGAATGCCGGAGGATTCTCCTTTCCGGGCGCAAAAGCCATGACCACTAAGTTGTTGTCGTGAGATATATTGTATGCGATAGGTGGATCAATAATGGGAGTAGTCTAGAATATGAGTTAATACGATATCAGTCCCCACGGCGCTGAAAGACTCCCTATGTATGGTTTGCCTGCCTCTGTGGCAGAGAAAGACATTGCATGGGCAGCGATACCACGCTCTTTGAGCAACATTCGAGGTAAAAGCTTTGCTATGAGGCCTCCTGCAGCGAGCGAGAAGCGTTCAGCCAACTACTCATACGAAATAAGTTTAACTCACTACATGCATCTTCACGACGGTAAAATCGTTTAATCTTTGCACAACTTGCGGTGTCGACTACGAGAAGGCCACTCTGATATAGCTAACTCCTTGGCAGGTGAAACGACGTCGGTAGATCATGCGCACGCAAACGAGAACCCACCTCTTCCGTCAAGAGAGAAGGCTCGTATGTGACTGCCCACACTTGCATGTCAAAATCGCTAGCGTTATCAGAGTGGTGGTGAAAGCAGAGATCAGATAACGTTACCCTTTGTTAGCATTCGACCGTTTCGACAGCCAGCATGGCTACGATTTTTGTCACCCTGGGCATGTTCATTATAGACGAATTTTCGTATGCAGATGAGAACGGGGAAGCCGACAACAGTGCGATCCTCGCAGGAAAGGTGCGCGTATATCTCAAAGTGGCATCTCATGATTCTCATCCTAAACAGCTCGTGCAGATTGGGGGTGGAGGTACTTATGCTGCCGTAGGAGCACGCATCTGGTTCGGTGTTGAAAACCTTCAAATTATCTCTTCTCTGCTCATGTCATGTTCTATCTAGGCTGCCTCCTGAGCGCATAGGAATGATTGTCGACAAGGGACATGATTTTCCGCCTCAGATACAATGCAATCTAGAATCTTACGGAAAAGATATGTGGCTCTTTCGAGATCAGCCTGCAGCTCGTACAACGCGTGCTCTCAACGCGTATAGGGGTGATTATAGAAGGTGTTGCAATCTGCTTTAGCATCATTGACCAATGCGATTCACGCATCCTAGTTTTGAATATCTTACACCTAGAATCCGCATCACTCCTCGGGACCTAAGCAATACAAAGTTAGCCAAACCCGAGATGCTGCATTTCATATGTTCGCCCGCAAGAGCGTCAGTGATTATGTCGGAAGTGCAAAATGTAGAGGGATGGAATCCCATAGCCATATACGAGCCTATTCCTGTTGGTCTTCAATTTTTCTGCGCCCATATAGTATTGACACGGAATCAGGATCGTTGTGTTCATGAGGAACTACCTGCGTTAATCAAGGTATTGCCGTCAATCGCAATCCTCAGGTGAGTTGATTGCAGCACATTCAGCTCGTATGTGTTTCCCGAGTTTGTAGCCCGAATGCAGAAGAGGCATACTCTCTCTTATCGCTTGCCCTTCCCGTTACCAAGCCTGTCATTGAACAGGCTGCAGAACAGCTTCTGCATTTTGGTGTAAAAAGTGCTGTGATCGTTCGAAGTGGGCACATGGGGGCATATGTGACCACAAGAGAATCCGGAGGGAAATGGATTGATGCCTACTGGACTGAGTCCACCGAAGATGCTCATAAAGTGGTAGATGTGACCGGTGAGAATGTCCGTTTAATGAGGGGCAAAGCACTCAACTTGTTCTGCAGGCGGGGGCAACAGTTTCCTAGGAGGACTCGCGGCAGGCCTTCATTTATCCAATTACGATGTATATGAAGGTAATAACATCCACCCTAGGTACCCTTGCACAACTATTGCTCATGTTGAATAATACAGCTGCCTACTATGCCGCAGTTTCTGCGTCTTTCATAATTGAGCAGGGCGGCTTACCAGCTATTGCAGCTGATGACAATGGTAACACGCAATGGAACAGTGATTCGGCACAGCGAAGACTAGAGGTATTGAAGAGCCGACACAGTGCAGTAAATGCAAGAAGTCGATGATATACATGTACAACCGCCAATGATGATACAGATGGTGAAAAATAAGGATAGCATGCAAGAGAATGTGTCATTGCGGTCCAGATTGGAATCTCGCCCGACTTTCAGCGAACAGTCGTTCCTGCTCTGCAAGAAGTTCCTCTTCTGTCTTTCCAGACTGTTCGAATTTCGAAACTTTCTTTTCCCGATCCTGAACGACGACCATGAGTGACATGTGTTACCTCGATAATTCGGCAACACACCTTCTGCTGTTGTTTATGATCCTTCAGAACGTCTTCAACCTCGGCAGTGAACGATTCAAACCCAAGTTGCTATGAGTTTGTTCAGTATACGTCCTTACTATACAAAAAACAGTACGCTTACTTTGAGCGCGGAAATTATGTGCTCGGGCGCGATCGTCTTCTTTGACTCCTTCTCACATATATCATTTGCTTCCGAAGATATTAAGTGAATAAATTCTGTGAGAAAGCAATTCTTGGTCAGTCTGAACCAGACCACGAAAAGAAAAGTCGAATTGTTCACCTACACAACACTCGATCACCAAATCGCGGGTTTCTTTGGCACAGACGACGTCTTTGGGAAGTAATTCTGGACAAGAGTGAGATGCAAATAGTGACACAGATGGCGGGTTGGAACACGAACCTGTGATCATTTTCGCAACAGTAGCCTTAGGCAAAGAGAGATCGTCGTCATTTGGAGGTGCACCTTCGCGGTCTGACATGGTGTAGTCGCGAGGAAATGGGCAGATTATATTTGAAACTCCGCGCTTGTTGGAACATCGTCTCAACCACCATGTCTGCAGTGCGTACGCGCCATTTTTTTTCATTGGCAATTTCGATTAGTTACTTATATCATCCTATAAGGTCAACCCAGTCAACCCGAAACCATTCATGCAGGACCTGACTGGAAAGCCCGTATACGTGCGCCTAAAATGGGGATTGGAATACAAAGGCTTTCTGGTTAGCACTGATGGATATATGAATCTTCAGGTGTGCTAGTTATTCATGGACTCCATCTTCCCACTAACGAGTACCTTCCATAAGCTGGCGAATACGGAAGAGTTCCAAGATGGTCAATCCAACGGAGCACTTGGAGAGGTCTTCATACGGTGCGTATTCTTGTTACTTCAGATCTACCATTTCTGATCAAAATTAAAATTTAGATGTAACAACGTTTTGTATATAATAAGTCCATTGGTTTTTGTCGCTGTTTTTCTTGCCTGATTCGTTGTTGATTACAGGGAGGCCCCGCCGGAGTAAACACCTCGCGTGCTAGTTGGTTTGCCGTGTAAACGACGCGACTCACCGATTGCTTCAAAACGTTCAAGCGTGTCTTGTGTATTTTCTGTGTTGTGATACCGAGAAGGGTATACTATTTTCCCTTTTGACGATCCTTGTCTGTGCGGTACAATCTTGTACATATCCTTTTGCATTGCAACTTTATGTGTAGCAATATCAATGAGGTGTCCTCCGAGCTGGAATACATATGCATCATCCGAATTGGATCAAGATAGTTTTGGCTAAACCCCAAGCCTCCATAAAGTAAGAATGCCAAAATTTTTTGACTCGATGAGCCATACCACGTGACGACCAGCACCAAAAATTTTTGTGTCACATCCGAGTCACACCGTCTTTGCTACATAAGTCACCCCCGGCTGCCAATTCGCACTCACCAACTGTCGCAGTCATGGCCAAATCACTCAGATCCAAGGTCAAGCGAAATTTTCGCTCAAAGAAACGTGAAACTGGGGTATATGCAGCCACTGAAGCAGCGCGACTACATCGACTTAACGCAAAGCTTCGATCTGTAGTCTCGACAGATGGCGATGGGGATGAACTTGTGAAAGATGCTGAGGGCGAAGGAGAAGATACGCCAGGTTGGTGCTGGTTCGCTACCTTTGGCCTTCTAGATCCGGAAGACATTTCGGTGGATGGTATGTACACCGTGTGTACAGGCTCGTCCTATATCATGAAGGAGAGAAAGCATCATTACGGGGGCAGACGACGTTGATCCTCCAATCATCACACCTTTGTACTCGTCTCGACCTTTATTGATATTTTTCCCATCTGTTTTGCAGAAGATGAACGCTCAGTAGATATTTCCGATAAAGCTGAAGGTTTGCTCCTGTTATAATTGCCTTCATATCATCAACTTTAAGCTTTCTCCTTCCAGTTTCTATGCAAGTAGACACACCGAGCGAATCCTCGTCGTCGTCCGTACGCGTATCAACACATGGACCAAGGGGTTCACGGCGTGAAGAGTGGCGCCTTTCCAAAGGACTTTCCGCACGGCCGTCAGTGAAAGGGATGAACAGACAAGGCGGAGTGTCAGCGCGAAGAAAAGCTGGTAGAGCGAAGAGGAGGCGATAGAGCCATGTTCTGGTTGCACATTCATCATATTCATTTGTTATTATCAACCCGATTATACCAATTCTGACAGTACATTGCGCGAGACTCAATCTGTCATATCGCCTCCAAAAACAAATCGACAATAAATCTCTATCTGCGAATATTTCAAGCGAAGAAAAACAAAAGCGAGTGAAAGGAGGTGTATATACAAACCTATGGGCGTCGATTTTTTAAACGGGTAAATTGTAATCTGATGATTCCCTTGCATGCTCGTCGTCTTCGACGTAGTTTTTGTGGCCCACTTCACCAAGGTCAATAGAGGTGTGTTTCTTGCCGTGACGCGAATGCGCGTCGCTACTGGAGCTTCTCGGATACCAATGTCAACCAGGTGGCGAGCACGATACGACAGCAACGTACGGAAATTCGGTCATCGTGATATGTTCTGTTGTCACAATTACTTGACGGTAAGTGAATACAGGAGACATAAAGAGAATAGCGAAATTGCCTTACTTTGACGGGGAGGGCTGACACTAGACGCTGCGCCAATAGCCCCTGACACTGAGTGAACGTAAATATCGGTGGAGGTATAATCTAGCAATCTCATGACTGCTCGCCCAGAAGCAATGGAGCTGTAAGAGAGAAGACATGATATTCAGTCGAGCACAAGTGATGTATCATGAGAGCAGCATGTTCTCACCTAATAGCCGCGGCTGGAATCTTTGACAGCGATCTCAACAAAAGATGAATAAGAGAAACCGGTGAAACTTACGGTCGCTATGCTAAAAAACAACCGCTAGTATCAGATCAAGGGACGGCAAGAGAGTGACACTCTGCTCACACGTTCATAATTGCTGAACATACAGTGAGCCGTTGAATGATAGATGGAGTTCAATGAGAGAGTTAATTCATCTTACGGTTGAGGTTAAGAACATTCAGGACCTGTGAGACTAGTGATGGACAACACGGACAATTCATTACGGAGGTACAACCTACAGCTGGAACGCAGTTGGCAGAAAAGGTCACAAGGAAGTACACGAGCCCATCGTGGAAGAGAAGCTTCCAGAGATCAGTTCGAGCGGTATGCTTCGCGGTCAATGCAACGAAGGTGTAGATCAAGATTATAAAGTCGAAACCCATAGCTGATATGAACATTCAGAGATGTCCCTGCGAAAGAGAAAAAAATCCATATTACTTACTGAAAAAGAATGTGACATTCAATAAAGAAGAGTTGGTGGACACCACAGCGCAAGCCTCAGTAGCGTCGTCCCACGCGCTATGCACTATGAACATAGTGCGGTAGAGGATGGCCCAAAAGGCGAGACAGAGGACACCCAGAGGAATGACGACTGTTGATTTGCGCTCCCACAGTGCTATCCTGTAGCAACGGTCAAGAAGGACGATACACAGGAGAGATGTTCTTTCACCTACGTTCGTAACATGAGAGAAGTAGAAGAGCACAATAGAGTCATATTCCCGGCCCACTGACATGATTCAAGTTGGGTTAGACCGAAGTGATGCACATATCTGATATCATGGGAACTTACAGAATTAAAGATATACAAAGCCTGAAAGAATTGTTGCACATTGAGCTAAATAGTGGTAGAACACTCAAATTTTATACTGACCCCACAATTAATCTGAGGGCAAAAACGAATAAGTTCAACACACGATGAACACTGGATATCCACCCACGCGAGAAGTGACAGAGATGGATACAATTCTGTCCAGCGGTCAAGCATTGCTGGTAGTTGATACAAGGACGGACTTACAGTCCAATGAAAGCTAAAATGATGCAGTAGCGGGAGAAGAAGAAGAAAACTAAGCACCATCAGTGGTACCAATGGACTTAATGAACTTAAACGCCTAGCATACCCTGCGAGCGTGAAATACGGATCATCAACTACAGAATCCTAGGGAAACAGTGCAGCATACCAAAGGCCAACGAAACTTGCGACGTCGTGTCAACAGCGACCATTCAAAGTCGCAAGTAGAGAAAAGTTCCCATAAGGAGACGCCCAAGAAGCAAAAGATGACCCTGTCGAGGGCAGCTGGAAAGACTTTAGTGACCACGAACTTCCAGCATCTGAACAAACTCACCGGATTCTCTTTTGAGCTCGTTGGGATCTGTCCAATCAACCATGCTGGTGAAGACAATCTGTCGCTATCAAAATGAGTCCTCGTCATATCAGTACAGGTTTCAACGCACCACTGACCAAAGATAGGAGCAACAAGACAGGTCGAAAGCTGGGGAAACTTTTATTACGACGCGGCGAGTAGACCTTTTTAAGATGCTGCGTTCCATCCACTTGCAGCCGATTATGATGCGAATCTGTACCTTTTGATGGTTCTTGCTCCTAAGCTTAATTCGCCCGGCCGAGAACCATAACTAGGTATGGTCATTTATTCGAGATGCATCAGATAGAGGGAGACGTACACTAATTTTACCGAGTACAGGACGCATGCCAGTTGATGCGAATCATGATCATCTTCCAGGCAGAGAGTATTGATTCATCACCTTGTTCCATTCAGTATGGCAGTCAAGCCATGTTGAGACTTCAAATGCTGAATATTAGCTCGAATGAAAGCTGATGTTATGTACTTACCCGTTGCCAGGCCAGAGGTCAAGGCCTTCTCCCGCTCATGGCCTTGCTTCCAGCACGAGGAAGACTGGAACAAGGCGGACGACTTCCAGAGTGAGTTCTATTCCCTATGAAGAGTTTAGTGGCATATGGACAGTGTCGTACTTCTACTTGACTCAGAAGAATTTCAGCACCTTTCTTGCTGCAATAATCTGGAAAACGAAGTTGTGAATGCCGGATGATTCACGAACGGAGAGCGGAAAGGCGAAGCGAGAGGGATAAAGCGACACGCGATCACTGGGGAATGCTTGCTGCTTCTTTAGGTCAGAGAACATTCTTACGATGCCCAGGATGTCCACTCGACATGGGGAAGGTTTTCCGGTGCAGATACACCTGATAATAAAACGTAGTAAAATCTACAAATTTTACAAGTGTTAGCTGCACCACACAGTGACTGTCCCATCAGCCCCTCCACTAATCAACCAAGGGTGTCGTGTACACCATTTTATGTGAAGGACACCGAGACCTTTCGTGACCTCGTGCCCGCGTAATATTTTCAGAGGGACTATTAGCGGATCTGTCATCAAGTCGCTATAAACTCTAGCGTGGAAGATCTGAATTGCACCGTCATCCGAGGACGACGCGAACAGCGGATAAGTTGGGTGAAAATGGAGAGAGCGTATAGCACGTGAATGGTACCTGGAAAGAAATTTGCGTTTAGGTTGTTTTTACGATGAGTGAGAGGCAAACTGACCGTAGGATCTTGTACGGCTTGTCGCTGAGTTCCAAATCAAACCAGCAAAGCTTTCTATCATAACCTCCCACGATGAGATGGTCCCCTGATGGATGGACATCCATTGACGAGATCCACTTGATACCAGGATGTAAGGTTTTCAGGAGCTTCTGCTCCGACAGATTGTAGAGTCTGACATATTGCTGGGTCTGAACCGATGTGAGCTTGTGAGCATACGAAGAGTAGGAATGGACACGTACCGCAACAAAGAAATAGGGTTTCATTGGGTGGAAAAGGACCAACTGCACTTTACCTTTAACTTTTTTGAACGGTGCTTGGGAATGTCTACGAGACACTTGATGAATCCAGATACCGCCCTGGTTGCCGCCATTGGCTACAAAAATCGAGACGTCAGTGAGCACATCTCTGAAATCCTACATAAAGAGGTAACGCCAACTCACAAACCGTAGCTACGTAATCACCCCGGCGATGCCAGGCTATTTGAACTGGTAAACCAGATGACGGAGGTAGAGTGATGGATAATATCGGGACTTCGTCCGATCGTGTAGAAGTTGGAGGAGTTACCCACTTAACTGGTGAGGAAGTTTCTGGTGCGGGTGGTAAGGTGCTAGGTGCTAGTACATTTTGTGTAAGTTGCTGAACAGACGGCGGCAGATGGGGTGGAATAAGGAAATGCAATGTTTCTTCACTATAGACGGAAATCAGTAATACTCCAGAGGATTCATGAGAGTCTCACATTCCAACGATGAAGTAGCTGATGTCCGTCCTGGGACACCATTCTACAGACCCTATTTTTCCACCAAACTTCCACTTCTTGATCTCCTTTCCGACATTCACTTCCCACAAACTGACAACGCCGTTCTCGTCCCCGCTAACAACCCAAGAACCATCGGGGCTGACACTGAGGCAACGCGCGAAGTTTGAGTGTTTTACCCTGAGTGAGTTGTATGTTGGGAACGGCTTCAGACTGTTGGGGCTTGGGAGCTTGGGTATCAAGGAATTTGGATCTATATTCAACTTCACTCGTTGTATTCGAGGGGCCATATATAAATCCAGCTGACGGTGGAACCGTTCCTTGATGAAACGGTCGTAACCCGGCACAAGTCGAAGAGAGGAATATTTTTGTGGAACATAATTGCGATCGCGGTCTTCTGGATCAGTTTCTTCCTCCCATTGTTTGCGTTCTTCATCCGTAAGTAGATATTCTTCCGGAGGATTGTAAGATTCGGAATTAGTTGGGAGGGGCGGCTTCGGAGCAGCTAAAGGAGGTGGTTGTGTGTTAGACGGTTCCGCCCAGATGGAGTAAAATTGGGGTTGAGAGGTGGCTGCCTTATGTTTTGATGGTACAATTCGACCTTGTCTGATCGCGCGGACAATTTTCATCACCTGAGTAAAGCGCAGGTAAACGAACGGAGAGCGATTGTAACTACAGATAAACGTGCCTTTTTATGTTCCCATTTACTAGGGACCCATCGCCTCTTAGGTTCAGGGGCAGCAGATAGAGGCATAATTTCCTCTTTACCGTTCCCCGTGAACCACTCTGTCATAGGCTCGTAAGGGTCATACTCAGCATCTGGTACTTCATTAGCGTATAGTCTACGAATGATGTCGAGTTCTTCTGTCGTTAGGGGCTTGTCCGCTTGAGCTTTTTTGTCGAAGGCCGATGTCCTGAACAGAGGTTTGTAATACTTTTATTGAAGGTATCGGATAGACGTACCAAGCCGACGGGTCCTCCACTGTCTTCAAAAATCGGTCTAACTCATCGCCACGAGCGGGTTTTAATACCCGCTTTCCATCCATGTCATAGCCAACATGTGGTAAATCGTCATACCAGTGCATTGGGATATCACCCACTCGATTAGGTGTCTGTACATGGAGGTCAGAGATGCATACGAATGAACCAGATGTT
Organism: Omphalotus olearius VT 653.13; assembly: GCA_000296255.1. Classification (NCBI taxonomy): domain Eukaryota; kingdom Fungi; phylum Basidiomycota; class Agaricomycetes; order Agaricales; family Omphalotaceae; genus Omphalotus; species Omphalotus olearius. The sequence continues at coordinate 70,646 of JH814857.1, forward strand.
CCATACATCTTCAGTAGACGAATCAGAGTCATAGTCAGGTTCTATCTCTGGGAACACGCGTTTTTGTTGGCCTGTGATATCTGACACGATTGTTTTGGCCTCGGGGAATGGATGGAGTTCGTCATCCGACGTATTGTCACTGTCCTCGTCTTCCCCGTCGTCCTCTTCATCTTCATCTTCACCATTATCTTCGAGTTCACTGCTATCCTCTTCGCTCTGGACATCAATTTCTGGGAATTCGTCCATCTCGCCATCATCTGATTCAATATCCCCATCACCCTCCTCGTCGCTCTGCATCTCCATGTTTACAGCCTTGCTGAAAGGATTAGAAGGGTGACCTTCGTGATCAGGTTTTTTTCTCTTCTTTCCATGAATGTCGCCGACAGCCATTGCAAGACAGAGACTCAGAAAGAAAAAAGAAAGTCGACCGAAAGGCTCAAGCAAGAAATTGGAAGATGGCGCCTGCCACAACACTGACAAACAACACGACGACCACGAACAGACGTGACCGCTTCGAGATTTCAGAGCTTTCGAAATGGTCAACTACGGAGGAGGTATGTTATGTTCAATTTTGTTTGATTCAATTCACTCTTTCTCAAGCAAGCTCTTTTTAGATGAAGTCTCTGCTCTTGTCATTGACATCGGCTCTTCGTCTCTTCGAGCAGGTTACGCTGGAGATGATACACCAAAAGCAATCATCCCAACTTCATACGGGTACATACCATCCGCAGAAACAGATGTCTCTATGGCCGATGGTGAAAACCAAGATATTACTGAAAAACCCAAGACCACCAAAAGCTATATAGGCCATTCAGGACCATCCATATGGCGAGCTAACATGGAGATTGGAAATCCAATGGCTGACGGATTAAGTAGGCGTATCCAGAGCTTTTTACTTCCACTCAAACTTAGTGACACTCAGTTCAGGATTTTGGACCTATTCCTGCATTGATTCGGCATGCGCTGGAAGACGTCATGCGTTGTCCCGCTTCAGATCATCCCGTCCTGGTCACAGAACCTGCCTGGAATACGCCCGCAAACAGAGAGCGCATGGCTGAAATTATGTTTGAAGAATTCCAAGTACCAGCATTTTACATTGCAAACACTGGTGTTTTGAATAGGTGGGACATTGTTTTTGTATCTCGCCAATGCCTCTGACAATCGCTTTAGTTTTGCTGCAGGTAAAGGATCTGCGTTAGTTGTTGACATTGGCCAGACAATGGCCAGTGTTATACCCGTTGTTGACGGGTTCGTGCTACGCAAAGGTACTTTTGATCAAGCATAATGATCACCCAGTGTTCTAATCTCCGGATTGATAGGTCTTCAATATTCGACCTTACCAAGGCTAGTCCATGCACATGCGCGCCACATTCTAACATCGCCTACTCCGATGCGGCAGTCCATTGATCTGTATCCGCACCAACTGATAGCAAGTAAAATTGTACGTTTTGTATGTCATTTTAAGTGGAGTTTACTGACGTGTGTCAAAGCCTGTTGAACCTAATGCTCCACCCCGATATACCCTCCGTGAAAATTGCCTCGCGCAGACGACACAGTCATGGCGAGAGTGGTGTGAAGCTCAAGAAGTCGAGGAATGGATACAAAGTGTGGCCGGGGTGTTAGACCAGGGCTGGAATGACCAGTTAGTAAAGCGCCGATATAACCTGTTCGCTGCTCACCGTTCTCGCCAGGATATCACAAAGCCGGCCACCTAAACAGTATGAATTCCCGACGGGCTATAACCCATGGTTTGGTCCGGAGCGGTTCAGCGTAGGCGAACAATTCTTCTTCCACAATCCTCAAGCCGCTGTGAGTTTTGTTTTACTCTCGCGGGTAAGGATCTGGATTTCTAATGAAACATCGGTCAACAGAACGGCAACACAAACCTCCCAAAAAATATACCGACATTGATAACCGATTCATTGCGTGCATGCGATCCCGAATTGCGACAAGTTCTCATGGGCAATGTGGTCTTGACTGGTGGGGGTAGTCTCTTTTCCGGGTTTGGTGATCGCCTTGCTTCGGAGATGTCTCGATCATTCCTACATGTGAGTTTCCTGCGGCCATGTTACCTACGCTACTAGCTTAGATCCATCTCCTTCAGGTGAAACTCCATGCCCCCGGAAACCCGGTGGAGCGACGATACGGTGGTTGGCTCGGAGGTAGTATTCTCGCCAGTCTGGGTAGTTTTCATCAGTTGTGGATCAGCAAGGAAGAGTGGCAGGTGTGTCTTGTTTTGGGTTCATCGCGATACTTCATCTCAATACCATCCTCTTTCAGGAACATGGAAAAGCTATTGTCGGGCAACGGTGTAAATAGAGTGTGGATTATGTTGTATTCTTGTACTTTTTGTTAATCTATCTGTTGCGTACCCCGTTGATAATCAGCCTCACAGAAAACATGTTCAATAAATAAATTATATTGACACTGCCTAAACTACAGGTATGACAGGTGAAGGAGAAGTGTATGTACTTCGCCCAGACGGAACAATGAAAACGAAATACAGACAATCGAGCGAAACGAATGTTTGTACGTCATATGATTGGCAATTGAAAACAGCCAGAGGCGGACGGTTAAGGACAACAAACGCAGTGAAGGGTGAGTACAGCACCCCCACTGACCCAAGGGGGAAGCCGGCTCCCCGACTATGCAAATAAAATATCCTCCTCCGACTATTCACAGGAGCAATACACGTAGGCTTGGCTTTTGGTGGGTAAGACCAAGAGAGATGGCTAGGTAGAAGGCGGGAAAGCTGCCAGGAATGGTAAAGACGGTACCGCCAAGGGAGGAAGGGATAGCAAGTGGCTGCTGAGACATAACCAAAAAAATTCCAGGAAGTCAAACCCACTTGCTTTGTGAAAAAATGTGTTAAGGAATGTGTTTTAGAAGTAGGGGGCTTGCATACAATCACAATCGCATTTATCGTCAAATCTCTTTCGTCCATCGCAAATCACAAAGTAACCGCACAGTAAGAAGGAATATCGGGGAATAGATAGGAAAGAAGGGCATCATCATTATTGGGTAGCCACAAAATGGGCCAACCCTTGAACATTGATTTGGGAGGACGAGGCATAAGGGAAACTTTGTCGATATTAAAAGAAATCTCTGCGGGAACGTTCAGCCGCAGCGAGATGGACGGATTCGTAGATTTCGTTTAACAAGCTTCAACAAACTCCCTCCTCTCCCGAGCACCCATCAACATTCCCAGACCACCGATGGCTTTTCTCCTGATTCTGGTCGCAAAATTCTTGGGACCAAGCTCGTCCGCTCCCGAAGGGGGCCCACGGGGCTGCCTCGTCGGTTGGCTCACCATCCTGTGGGATGCCAGGACTGAAGTCGGGAGAGTGACGCTGTATTGCTGCGCACCGTCATCAGCTCTGAGTCTGATATCCTTGACGGTTTCATTCGCAACAGCAGATCTAGGCCTGCCAATCCCAAGCCCCTCGTAAAGCTTTTTCGAAGCTTCCTCGCGCGGCGAGAGAGGCATCTCATTAGAAGAAGAGGAATGCGGAGTAGTGGGAGAAGACGCGGACTTGTACGAGCTAGTGGACGAGGCATCTTCGTCGTCATTGCCATCGGAGGTGTCGATTGTGACAGCGGGAAGAGGCTGTTGGGCTATCGCGCTGAAACGAAGAGGCTGCGGACGAGCTTTTACGCTGTTATTGGTGGG
>JH814857.1:123172-142046 GCA_000296255.1 Omphalotus olearius VT 653.13
CAGATTCGCGAATGAGAGCAGCTCTATTTACGGCTTCGAGGAGACCGATCTTTCGAGGTGCATTCTCACTCAAATCGGAACGCGTAACAAAGCGATAAAGCTGCCCGAAAGTGGGAGGACGATTCGCTGTCAGCAAGGTACAAGCCTGCGGAGAGGGGTGTCGAAAAGTCAGTACACTTTAGAATCAAGTATAATGCTCTGCTGTTACCGTCAGTACGAGCCAGCCGGTTTCAGCCTTTTTAGACTGTGCATCAAGATAGGTCTTTGAGAGGACTTGCTGAAGGTTAGAAAGAGAAGGACTTGGCAAGGGATGTGGGTTCCGGAGAGTCAACAGCTGTTTGATTGCGGGGGAGAGATGCTTGACCATTGCTAACCTGACAGCAGTGACAGTGAGAATACGTATGTACGTCTCGCTCGCTCCTAATGTAATCTAACCTCGCACTTTCTCACATCTCGCCGATATATCCCATGTTCAAGCCCGCACTTCTCCGTCTGGTTATGTCACAGCGCGAACATGAGTTTATCAAGCGAAAAAAAAGGATTATATTCAGATCTTCGAAATGCAAGGCAATGCGCAGCAGTCTCTACACCAGCGAAGTACAGAGGCTAAATGGTTGAACCAGCCATACTGGCGACCAAAAGGTAAGTAACAAAACAACAAAGACACAAAGGCCACCCGGGGCACAGTTGATAGAAAATGTGAAGGGTATATGGAGCGTGTAAAGGTCCGCTTTGAGGAAAAGACAAAACGGTCTAAATTTAAGGGTTGAGGTACTGGTAACCAAGGTCAGACGGCTGGCCGGAGGAGGTCATTAGTGTGTTGAGGGGGTTGACATTTTGCATGTCATGCATGGCACCTACGAAACATGTCAGCACAAACATACATGACAGAACATATGCAATACACTGACCAAACCAGAAGTAGGCTTCAACCCAGGACTGCGAGTCCATGTAGGAGGTCACAGTACCCATGAAGGACTGAATCTGCGAGAGACTGCCCTGGTTGTTGCCATTGAAATCCTGGGATCCCATTATATTACAATTTGCTTGGAAAGGACAAGAAAAGGCGCAACTAACCTGATAGGCAAACTCAGTAACCCAGATGTTTTTCCCGAAAGTGTTATGGAAGTCTTCGATGTAAGAGATGAAAGCATCCGCAGAAATGTCATACCAATGGAGAGCAACAAAGTCAACCTATAGAGAATGAGATCAGATCTTGCCGCCATGACTAAAGTGAGAAGCACTTACAGTGCAGTCACTGCACTCCTGGAAGAACTGTTGCATCCAGGTTTTGCCAGCAGGTGCAGAGGTGACAGCAGGGCTGCCGAGTCTGTAGCCTAGGCTCTTAAGAGGCTCCATGTATTGTCTCCAGAGCTGAGCAGCGGAAGCCGGTGACATGTTGGACTGACCAGTTTGATCAGGTCTGTAAAAGAGGTTAGTATGATATACACTTCATGGAAGGGAGGCAAAAAAAAAAAAAAAAACAAAAAAAAAAAAAAATACGAACTCGTTGGGACCCAGAGCAACAGTAGCATAGCCTGCCTTGACGGTGTTGGCAAAATCACTGGCCTGGTTCCAACCCCAAAGTTGGGGTACACCGGTGAAGCCGAGGCTCGCGGCAGACGAGGGAAGCTCAGGGCTCCAAGTGTACAGACTAGAAGTTACAATAAGTGAGCATGCAAGGTTGCAATGCAGATTCCATTGACTTACTAGTTGACGTTGTTGGTCTTGTAGTCTTGGAGCGAGGGATCGTCTCCGTTGGGCCATGCCAGACCGACTTTTCCGCCTCCTGAACTGCCGGCGGCGACGGCGGCAGAGGTAGGGAAGGTAGTGGCAGAGGTAGAGCTGGGAGTAGAGCTGGGAGTAGAGCTAGGAGTAGAACTGGGGGAGGTGGAAGGTGCATCGGTAGTAGCAGCAGCAATAGCAGCAGCAAAAGCAGAACTCGAATCCGAAGTACTGGAAGCGACAGGCGCAGAACGAGCTTTGCAGCGTTTGCCATGTACGGAGCGCTTCCTCTTAGCAATCGAGTCGTGGCCACGGGCACCATCTCTAGCGAGATGACCATGACGAGTGGAAAGAGCGTTGACTGGCTCAGGGCCAAAAGAACAGGCGAGGATGGCGAGGGAAGCGATAGCCAACAGGTTTATAAGTTTGGTGGCCGCCATTACTTACAGTCGTAAAAAGAGAGAGTGGAAATAAAGGAAGGAAGTGCGCTCGATGAGCTGGACGTCGGGAAAAGAGGGTCTGAAAATGATAGTAACTGGCTCGGGCATTTCTTTTAAACAACCGGCAATCTCCGGCGCACGGGCCACCAGGGGCCACCGCCTGCCACCGCCTGCCAAGTGCCACGGGTAGAATTGCCCTGTGTGTTACCAGCTGAACCGAACGAAAAAAATAAATTCCAATGCAGTTCCAAGGTCGCTTGGCGGGCATAAAGGGATATGCACTGATATGCAGGCATATATTTACTCATTCCACCGTATGTTTTATGTTTTTTGGGATTGTCATAGCAACGTGTTGTGGTTTGTTTGGCAATATAAAGGACGGCGCACGCGGGTATTCTTGTTTTCTTTAACCTTCAAGTTTGACACGAAAACCGGTTCAACAAAGCTCATCCACATCGTTCATCTCATTCTCCAAAACTCACCAGTTTCACCTCCAGCATGTCTGACGCCCCCGCCGCCCAAGTTACAGAAAACGGCGCGCCTCCGGCTACGCAAGAAGAAGCTCTTGGTTTCAAGGTCTTGCTTCTTTGGCGTCTTTTATGTTTTGGTTCTCATTTTCTTCTCTCTTCATAGGTCTTCGCCGGCAATCTTGCGTACACTACCACGGATGAAGGGCTGAAGGCGTTCTTTGCGCCCGTTGAGAACGACATGTACGTGGCATCAATTTACACAGCCCTGTGCGATTTGTCATGCCTTTTCGCTTTACAGCATCTCCGCCCAAGTTATTTTGAGAGGAACCCGCTCTGCGGGCTATGGTTTTGTCGCGCTCTCGAGCGCAGAGGCTGCACAAAAGGCTGTCGAGACTCTCGACAAGAAAACGCTCGAGGGTCGTCCCGTGATCGTTGAACTTGCCAAACAACCCGACCAGAAGGACAAGGAGAAGAAGGCGAGAAAGCCCAAGAGGAGACCCGGCAGGCGAGGCAGCAAGGCTGTTCCCGGGGAGGTATCGGAAGCCGAAGCCAATGGTGATGCTTCCAAGCCTGAGGATGCCGCTGCTGGTACTGATGAGGCTGCGAAGCCCAAAAAGAAGAAGAAATCTGCTGTAAGTCTTTATACTACCTTGTCAAAAATTGAACTCATGTCGAATTGCTTTTGTAGCGCAAGTCCAAGGCGAAAGTTGAAGGTGAAGTCGCTGAGCCAGCTGCTCCTGCCGAGGGCGAATCTACTGAAGCGACTAAGAAAACGCCTCGTCCTCGTAAGGCTCGTGCTCCCCGTCCCTCTCGCCCAGCCGGCGAGGACCCCCAGGGGGAGCAATCTAAAACCGTATTGTTTGTCGCCAATCTCGGCTTCAACATTGACGATGCTGGCCTAGAAGCTCTTTTCACCGAGGCTGGCATCAAAGTCATCTCTGCTCGCATCGTCCGAAGGAGGTGGGGCCACCCAAGGCGTAGCAAGGGTTACGGTTTCGTTGATGTCGGCGGTGAGGAAGAGCAGAAGAAGGCTATCGTCGCTCTTGAAGGTAAAGAAGTGGGGGGAAGGCCTATTGCCGTCAAGGTTGCTGTGAACACTCCCCATGAGGAGGAGGCTGCTGACGCAGCACCTGTTGCGGAAGCTGCCGAGGCCCTTCCTACTGTTGCTGCTCCTACCAGCGCTTAAGGGCCCATGTTCCCCCCACATTGTCCCGCAGTTCATCCTGCTTCGTCCTTTTTCGTTTCTCTGTTCTATGCTATCACCTCGTTATCGTTCTATGTGACAGTGAAATGAATCTGTGGATAGCTTTGATGTTCATCGACCACGTACTGCTCTTTTCATAACGTAGTGGCCCATTCGTGGTCTGTTCACTTTTTAACAGTAGCTAGTGTCTTTTATGTTTGACACCTGGCTTATTTTACGACCGTCGAATTTTATGCGTAATGACCCATTGGAATTGCTACATTGTCACTGCAAAGCGTGAGATTGTATGGCTGTTGATTCAAGAGAGTAATTTTGTCGCGTTTTGACTCAGACTATGGGCACAACGCCTGGACACTTACGGCGACATGTCTGACGAGGACGACTACCTTTCCGACAAGTTCTTGGTCGACACAACATCGGTGTCGTCTTCATCTACAAACAAAAGTTACAGCCAACTTCGACAAGATGCAGAGAAGAAATCGAAACAAAAGAACGAGCAAAACAAGTTCAAGAGTCGCCGTTCACGAGAGCTTGAATCCAGACAAGAGGGTCTCAGCAAAAGTCTGTTTGAACGGACAGAGGAAAGAGACGGAAAGTCAGTCAACAAGGCTTTAGCTATCATGATGAGGATGGGTTTTACACCCGGCCAGTCGCTTGGGAAGGAGCACGATACTAGGGACGAATCGACATCAGAAAGCACGCCTGCCTTCAAATCTGCCGACCGACTTGACGACGCCCCAGAGCCAGAGACCTCTAGCAACCTAGATCCAGGGTCATCCAGAACTACTCGATATTCACACCGTACTGAGCCACTGCCGCTGAATGAATGGGCAGGTAAGTGACCTTCCCCAATGTCTCTTATGTCCGAACTGGCCGATGGTAACCCTTCATTCATGTGTTACTGCTAGGAAGAAAGGGGATTGGTGTCACGAAGAAACGGGCGGGCTCGCCTGCCTATGCCGAGAGGGTTGCTAAGATGGTCAAATTAGCGGAAGAGGCGGCCAAGGAAGACTTTCGGGATCGTTCACGACGTGAATTTGAAGAACGACGGGCTGAGAGCAGACTTGGTGAGCGCCGAACGTCATTTTCTATGGGGGCTTCTAGGGCTTCTACGGGCTTCTACGATTTGGATAATCTGTATATCTGATCCACCATACTCGGACATTGATACTACCTTCGTATAGGGCCTGCGCAACGAACTTGTATTACTCTAGATGAGAAAGCCGGCAAGACTGTGAGCATGCCTGAGCACGCCGTTATTGCTTCCACACAATGTTTTGTCTGACTCTCAAAGTTTTCTAGTTTAATGTCCTTTGGTTAAACCCTAGAAACGCGGACTCGTTCCCCCCTGGCCTCGTGAACGCATTGTCTCTGCATACCAACTTTGACATTTTCTCTTCCCGTTCTGGACATCAGGACGACCGCGAGACTCATCTTCGAATGCAGATGCAATCTGATGCTCTCCAGCCAGCTTCCTCTCTTGACGATGAGGAAGCCGGGGTCAGTCTTCTGGATGATAGTGATTTCTCTCAGAACACTCTGGAAGAAGTTGCTCAATTTCTTCGTCTCCAGGTATGCATCGTATCTTTTCTGTGTATGGCGGGATGACGACTTACGGTATGGCAATACAGACTCAGGACCAGCTGCAACTGGTTTTATCGTATCTGCGGAGCTACTACGCCTACTGTTTTTGGTGCGGCACTCAGTATGATGACGAGGATGATATGGCGAATCAGTGCCCTGGGCCTGACGAAGAAGCTCATGATTAACGCCGGTGCCTGTATGAGTCCCGCGATTCGATTAACTTGTACCTTGCCATGTCACGGCGTATCTGCTGCAACCCGGCTTCCAGGATCTAGTGAAACATTTAAATGACCCGAATGGGGTTTTCAGATATTGCTCAACTACTGCAGTCATGGTATACAAGGAATGATGGGTATCATAAGTTTTGCTTTTCCATGGAGACCAAAGAAAATCAGCATAGAACTACTAGCCATACGCCGGAGTCAGCCTCAAAGGTATTCGATAATAGTCCGACGAAAGAAATGAGCGACAAGAGTCCAAATGAGAGTGGAATAAGGGAGGAAAGCGATGATTGGGTGTAATGACATGGTACAATATGAGTAAGTGCTGAAGCGCTGAAGCGCTGAAGAAGAAGTGATATTATACAGTGTTACAGGAGCGTAGCGTCATGCAACATGCACGACTCTGTGTCCAGGATATTTTCCGCTTACATCGGCGGGGCGAGGTTGAGTCGAAATTCGAATCCCGGTATGAAAACGGGAACGGCGCGACATGATATCGAATTCCAGATGAGAAGGTTGGAGAGGTTCGAAGATGGAGCTAGGAGAACTCTGTTCTGACGAAGAGTCCTCGAGGTCAAAGTTAGGAGTTATTGGGAAAGACTCGCTGCTGGCAGATCGAGGGAAGAATGGAGGTAGAGTCGGGATTGTGAATGGCATTGGGGAAGCACGAGAGGACTCGTCCGGAATCTCCAGAGGGTACGTTGGTGATGTCGGAGATGTTCCTGGAGTCTTGCGGCGAACGTAACTGGAGATTGGGGTGTTGGCAGACAAATCGGTTGAAGATCCGAACACGTTTACAGTCAGCTTATTATTAGCTCGTTTTCGAATCCGTGGCGAAGACGATGAGGGATTGGGAGAACTCGAACTTGCCTGGGAGCGAAGGTTAGAGCTGCAGGAGCAAGGATACACGCAAACCTTACTCGTTCCGACATATCGGATGAAGATGAAGACATCGAAGACACACTTCCTCGACGGTGTGAGCTATTTATCTGTATGAACTCGTCAGGACGTCTCGGTTCATCCAAGGTAGGATCTGGTGCTCACGAATGTAGACGAATAGGGGGAGTACCTGGCTGATCGAGTACGAGATGCTTGTCCCCGTAACGAAGGACTAGACTTGGATCTAGCAGGAGCAGAAGCTGGTACAGCCAACAACTTGGGCGAAGAAGGAGAAGAGCGAGAGGATGAAGTGCTGTCCTGGTCTGACTTTCTAGCCTCGGGGTCGATCCCCAAGGAAGCCATAAGCTCCACGAACGAAGGGAGTGTGGTCATTGAGATTAGAAGGCACCCGAAGGATATACGTATATCTATAAGTTTAAGTTGAAGGTGAAGCGACCCTTGGAATGTGCCTCGTACGATGGGACCTGGCTATATAAGAAACCGTCGAGATCCCTTAGAAACGAAGCCCACGGCAACATGTTGATGATAATTGGAGTCCAACAGAGCATTCCCTGGTCACAGACTCCAAAAAGAATGTATCAGTAGCGGTCGGCAAGGTGACTCTGTTGCTGATCAGGGCGTCCAATCTGGCATTTCATGTATTCCATGATAGCGCCTTCCTGTGAAACCACGGGTCCGTAGCTTTTGTGAATGGAGATATAATATAGATCAGAGAAAACAATCGTAGCCACTGAAACTGTGGACACAATCTCTAGCGCGAGGAAGCGAGGCTGGATAGAAACTTCCACGCAATGAACGGTTTCTTTCCCCGCAGCTCGAATATTGTCAAATGATAGTAACTGTCACTACTGCGTCTGTAGTAGGTCGTATAGTAATACAACACATTTCTACCGTCCTCGCCAGGTCTTCGCCACACGGCCTTCACCGTTCTGACACGACTCTGACAGCTCTGAAGCGTATGTATGTAGCAGTCGGAGCTACATGTACAGCCCTCTCATCGCCATCGTATCTCTCTGACCCGCAACCGGAGCTCATGGCCGCCTCCAGATATACCCATATATCACTTTGAACGTTCCACTCGCGCGCGTACTCGGTCCCCAATCCCCACATCAATAACCACTAGGGGGATTTGAAGATATGTAGGGCGCATGTTTCTATAGTATTCGGTCATCAAATAGTTCAGGATGATCTCAAAATTCGTTGCTGCGAGTAGCTGTGGTCGCTGTACTTAATAAGAAGTAACCAAGGAGTATTCTGATCCTGAGGATCTCCGAACAAACCATGTTCAATATTGATCGCCACTGGAGGTCATTGAAGTAGTAGGAGTATGTTGACCGGCTTGGGGTCATAAAAATCCAGTGTCTCCTGAAAATAGGTCTATGAGCTTGTGCATAGGAACTTGTTATCGATTGCATAAATAGAGTAATTCGCCCCTCGGAATGCTCCTGGCTACCATTCACCCAAATTTCTGACCCATATATTCAGGAAACAGGTCACAACCACACGATCTAGTACAGGCTCCATTTTTGAGGAAACGCCAAGAGTTTGTTCTGCTTGATTCCAAGTGGCCATGGCCCTCCCTCGCGAGTCCACGCACTGACAAGGCAATGGGTATCAGCGGATCGAATACCACGGATTCCAACTGATACGTACATGAAGATCCAACTCGTTGTCCGCTATTTTCCACTTGTATTCTGAGCCTCCAGTTTTGAAACGACGTGACCTAAGTAATCAATCATCGAGAAAAAGATACAACACTCAGTGGGGACGAGAACGTACTGGCTACCTGACTTCTTGACTCGTCTCAAGTCTCGAATGTGCACCTAAGGTTCCTGTCATGATCAAAGGGTAGAACGCTTGATCGAAATCATCACCTCTTCAAGACCAAATTGAACTGTAGCATTATGGTTTGATGTCCAATCGATCTGACCTGCAGTCTCAAACACGTTCGTGGACATATTCTGGCGGCGAAAACTAGTCGACCCCGTGAGGAGACCAGTAGCTGGATGATGAAACTGAAGCGACTGTTCAGGTCAGGTAGAAACTCGGAGAACTGATTAGAACTGACACGATAGAGCTCTATCATACCATCAGTGGAACCTTCGACGAGTCTATAAATTTTGAACGTTCGCATATCGGAATCTGGTGTCGTGGGGAACGTGAATTTCAGAAGAATGTCGCTGGGTGCCATCTTGATACCGCCGTGAAATGCGTGCCGCTTTTAAGAAGGGTCACCCGAACATCCCACCACAACAGACTCCGTGTATTCTCCCCCGGAGCAAGGCTTTCTGAAATAGATATGAAGATTTCGCATGAGTATAAGCAGATCTATCAAGAAATCAAACGCAGCTCTACCTAGTACCATTCGGCAGCAGAATGCCATCCTGAACAAGCAATCCAAATGCAGCACTTTGGGGAAAAAAAGCCCCAACGTGGTGGTATACATGCTGGTGCACCCTTGCAATGGCCAGGTACCTGTTTAATCAGTACGTGTACGTGTACTAGATAGAGCAAGATAAGGCCTGAAATTTGAAACCTCATAGCCCAAGATAAATCCTCGTTATCGACGGTCAAAAGCAGGCCGAGGCCCGACGGTGACTAATCATAAAAATCACGTGATAATAGGGTTAGGGCCAGAAGCACAGGCTTACTGAGTCGGTGGTTCGTAATCTTTCTCACCTCACACCAATATCATTATGCCTGAAGGTGAAGAACCCGCAGAGCGTAGCTATTCTAAGGATTTAGATGTAGGTTAATCATTTTCAGCTTCTATCTATCACTCATCATCGACAGGATTCGGACCTTGAGTCGAGGGAAGGCTCTAATCCACCTGGTAAACCTGGTCGAAAGAAAAATCCAAAGTGAGTAATGCGAAATTGTCATTCCTTCCGCTGTCAACAATGCTTACGCCGGGGTCGTTTCACTCTAACTAGCTCTCAAGCTGCGCGTCGGGACCAGAATCGTATTGCTCAACGAGAGTTCCGGCTCAGGAAGCAGCAAAAGGTGAGTCTTTCCTTCGTTGCCACTATACGACACCTAAGTCTTTGAGGTAGATTCGTGATCTTGAAGCTCGCGTAGAGATCCTCTCAGGTGGTAAAGATGAAGCACTCAGTGAAATGAGGAACATTCTCAAGGGTAAGTCTTGGCTTCACTCGCCTTATGCCCTCTGCGTAGGAATTGCCCTGATGGCGTTTAGACCTCATGCAGGAGAATCAGACTCTCCGAGGTCTCCTGCGCAGTGTGTCCGCATTCATTGGAGAAGGGGCTGGCGGCTTACTGCCAAAGCTGGGTTGGGAAATGTCGGACTTCAACAGCTTCATTAACAGGTCGGAGACAGATACGGCTTGGGAAGGATATCAAAGACGAAAGAAGGCACAAGCGACTGCTGACCTGTTAAATCCTAGCCAAAAGCGCTCTGCCGGTGATGATGGGTCCAACGGCGCTAAGAAAGCGCGCACGAGTGAAGCTGGTGAAAGTGGATCATACTCCATCCTTTTGCCAATGAACAACAGTCCAATCACCGCGAGTTCTATGTACCCTCCTTCGAGGCCGCACGAAAGTGGTATATTTTCGGATATGATGCGCAATGGCAATGGCTCTCCTATGTTCATGCCCTCTTCTACCTCGAGTACATCGCCTCAATATGGCGGACCCTCATCTTCGGGAGGTCCAGGGTACCCTTCTACATACATACCTGGCGGCCATATGAATTTGGACTCTAATTTACCATCGTTGTCCTTCTCTACGTCATCTTCAATTCCTGCTGTACAGTCAAGGCCTGCAGATCAGGCGTCTCCAGATCAAATTGACGACGATGACGATCCAAACAAGAATGAAGCGTATAAACTCATCCAGTCAGTACCTTGCCGGATATTTCTAGTATTGTTGTTGATATTACATCTTTCCAGCTATCACCTGGATAATTTTAAGAGAAATAGTGCGTATTGCTTGCCCTCCTCGTTACGGCCAACATTAGTACAGAGGTATGTCTGATATTCAACTTCCTGCGAATCACACTAAAATCTGCATTTGTTCAGGACCGTTCCACATGGTTTGTTTCTTGTTTGCATTCTGCACTCCCTAATGCTGAGTATATGTACAGAGAGTGTGATTGACCGCATTCTCCACCCCGAGCTGCGTGATCGAATGATATTGTTACGCAGTACGTTAGATATCTGATGCACTCCATCGCCAGCTAATTTTGCTGGACAGCTCGTTTTGACCTCGTTGATTGTCTCCTGGAATACAGGAGTGCAGTGACCATTCACGGAGATGATGTCCTTGCACATAGTAATTGGGAAATTAGTGAAAAGTGGCTTCGTAAATATGGGTATGTCGTTACTATATCATGCAACCACTATTGAGCTAAATGTTTTGTAACAAGGTTCCTCGTCGAGCAGGCGACTCTGAATGTTGTCAACCGCTGGAGACGAGAAAGGGGGGAATCTGAGTTGCGCCTAAGCGATATTGCTAGCGCAGAGCATACACCTGGGTCTACCTAAGGATGCATCGCATCATCACTTATACAGCTAGGACAGAAACACACTCCTTAGGATGTTGTATTTCATGTACTACTATTATTTTCTTTTAAGCATTTCGTGAAGATGAACGACAGCAGGACTCACTAGAATAAGATATTTAAACTCTACCATGAAGCCTTCTTGACACCGTTAAGCTCTCCTGCCAGGGCCTTTAGTCGGAATTGGAACTGCGAGACATGAGCGAAAGCCTGTCATTCGGATACGATTGCACACTCACCCTGCAAAGGGCAAATTCGCTCATGATTCCTCGACCCCTTCCGCTCTCGTGGCAACGATTTTTGACTGTGGTCGGACGAGTATATCGACTGAACGTATTTAACTGCAGCTGGGCTTGATGACGGATTTGCGGGGGTAACGTTTGATTGCGAGCGATGTAGAGGTAAGCTCGACGAGTGACCTCGTTTTCGAGAACGCCTCTCCGCGCCTTCATATCTCGCAAGACTCTAATGTTGGGCATGGTTGTGACTTGGCTGGCGAAAAAGGAGTTTCAGTGGTGTAGGTTGCCCAGCCAAACATGAACACATAATATTCGGCCGCATTCGGACGAAGACTTGCAATTCTTTCGATTCGAACCATCATCAGCTTTTGACTGTACTCGTTCACGGAAGAGCTTGAGCACCCGGCGACTATGGGCATAAAAGCTTCAGTGAGTAAGCTTTGAATATGGAATGCTGAAAGCTTCTGAATTCGTGCTAGCTTTAGAATGATATTTCGCAGAGCTCTTAAAATTGCCCAGGGCCGTACATTTTTGTCGTCCATTTTCGGAGTCACATTTTTCGCCACCGTCTTCACCGTATCCGCCTCAAATATTTTGCCTTGCCCAGCCAGACCAGACAAAGGGAGATATGCAGACAGCGACGGGCACGATGCGAGTGTTTACCCAAAAGAAGTGATTGTAGTATCTTCCAAGCGACCGAGAAGGTGGATTGAGGAGAGATATCCGCCCGATGTTCATAGAGAATGAGGTCGAACATGTTATGTATTACTGCTGAGACCGATGCGCGCTATCGAAGTTACATTACAGCTCGTTAGTAAGCCCTGTGAGGGCTAGTGTCATATTGGAAGGTATCTCATCGGAGTACAAATACACCAGCTAATGTTACACGAAGGCAGTTCACTGTCCAATCAATCTATTAATTGTTTATGAGAGGTCCTCTCCATTCTGCTGGTTGGAATAGTGTTGTTCCTGCTCCGTAGGAGATCCACTTGTGCCCGCACTTGAGTGCTACATGTGAGCTACGCGCGAGATGATACTCACGGAAGGATGTTCTCTTGTATTGGTAGACAGCACAGAAAACACAAAAAGTTCCAGACAGCTTGACAGATGAAAACAATGCGAAGTGCGAACGCATAAGAACTTATCGCAGCGGCCCTTGTGACAGGGTCAAGAGTGGGTATAACGTTTGTGGAATGTCTAAAGAAAATAGAGTCAAAAGGTGAAACCCTTTCGAGATCAAAAGACTTGCTGGATTTCATAAATGAGCTATCAGTTGAATAGAACTGTATTTAGAGCATGGATCTAGGACACAATCGTAATTCACTGACCTCCGCCGAGCCAGGACCCTGGATTTTAAGCCGCAGTTGTTGAAGCAAGACTGCCTGGAGTATTGCCCCGCTTAGACTGACACCCAGAACTTGACCTGTAGTCCTGAAAAGATACGTGACTGAAATGCGTCATTTATTTGACGGAACAATGCGAGTTTACTGTTATCACTTACTCCCAGTAGCAACAGCCATGTCCTCTTTCAGTACCCCTGCAATCATGGCCTGAACAAAATAAGGTCAGCAGCGTTTCAAACGGAACCACAATTTGACTGACAATTAATGTACTGGTGATCAGACTGGCCATGCCAAAACCTTGAGGTACGATATCCACCCATAGGTGAATGGGAGACGTATCATCACCCCAGAAGATGATCAGTATGCTGGCTACGATACATAAGAGTGCAGACACCAAAGTAAGGGTGTAGAGTTTGCCAGTGCGCCGCATGAGCCTGAAACAAGGTAAGAAAAGCTATATGGGGTTGTATAGACACACCATAACTTACCATCCGGCAAAAACGCTTCCGCTGGATATGGCAAACTACAAACGGTCTCAATCAGAAAACTCAACAGCATGTGGATTGACGTACAGAATGGGGAAGCAAATGAAGTCCTTCCATACAAAATTCAGTGAGACAGAGATGCGCAGGTAGGGCCACTATACCTGATTCTGCGGCGGAATACAAACGCACAGCCGAGAAGTACTGACAACCAGTTCCATGAGACTCGGATGAATTATGTCAGAAAAAAGGACCCACTAGTGGGATATTGTATAGCTATAGCAGGGGTCGTAAGATTAGTGGACGAGTCAAGGGATCAGAGGACAAAAGGAATACCGTTGAAAAGGCTGCCATACTTCCGAAAAGATTTGACATTGAAACAGCTAAAGGTGTTCTTTGCGTAACCAGTCGCAAGGGCATTACAGGATTCGGGGCCCAGTATTTTTCGACTAGAATGAACAAGACACCAAAAATGGCGCTAACTGCAAACAAACCATAGATCATTGGATGCGACCAGGGCATCTCCTCGGTCGTCTTCAAGCTAAACCCCAGTAAGAGACAGCCGATAGTGACTACAAGGGTCAATGATCCTAGAAAGTCGATTCGCCGCAATTTCTGACGCAGAGTCTGATCCTGCACCTCGTAGGGCAGTTGAATGTTGACCTTCAGAGAAACCAAGGTGAAGCTGAAAAGCATAACGGGTGCCTGTATAGAACGCGTGAGTAATAGAAAGGTAGTATGATGTCAGTTCTGTACCTGAAAGAAAAATGCCGATCGCCTGGGAACAATTAGTGCAATAGAAGGAGGCAAGGATAGGAAAACTGTACCATCCAAACTTGTCGTTTATCCAGCCTCCTACGGGGCCGCCAATACCAGCACCTAGACCAAACAGACTGCGGAAGATCAGGCGGAAAGATTCAAGCCCGGAGTACACAACCTTACATGTTGGCCATCCCCTGGTAAAGTCCTCGCTGCTTCCTGCAAGATACTTAGTGGGGCATAGGATCGTTTGAAACGAAGTACTTACAGCGGTATTAGATCAGTCACGACGATGCTCGATACTGTTCAAATTATCGGCTGTACCAGAAAACGGATTGGAGACTAAAGTTACCTGTCATCACACTGTCCAGGGAATCAATAATTGGCGGTCCATCCAGTTTCTTGCGATTACTTACCCTCCGCCACCCATTCCGGCAACTGCGCGCGCTGCTATGAGCGATTCCATGGAGGGAGCAAACCCGCAAAACAATGTACCAGAGCCTTGAAGCTTCCTCTTAGAAAGCATCGTATACTGATAGATCGAATGACGTACCAAAAAGACTCAGCGCTAATAACATGGCGCCTTTTCGGCCTAGAATATCAGATAGACGGCCTGGACAAGATTGGACGGCTCAACCGCACGATGCATACAACACAGCGAAATACTGACCATACAACGGGGTAAAACAGCACACAGACAACAAATACGCCGTCCCTAAGTAAGAGGACTGGTTCGCTTTGTTGAAATGGCTCCCGATTGGTGTTAACAGCGTAGCCACCACCGTTCCTTGAGTCAGCAATCAGAACAACCCCTGAACGAGCAAAAAATAAGATGTTTATACCGTCCAGAGCGCCTAAGAATACAGCGCTCCACAAGCCTGCGAGAATCCAACAGGTGTCAAGCCTAGAAAACTTGTTCAAGGGAGGAGGGTCGGTGTCTTCAGACCCAGCCAGCGTCGTGGCATCGCTATGAGGTTCAGCGTCGAGAGAGCTGTACGTAGGAGGCGTGCGCTCTAGAAGCGGTGACCTCTCCATGGAAGACGTTCTGCTATCAACAGCCATCAGAGATGAGGAGATGCGGGTGTTTTGCAAAGCAGCTTTTTATAATTTCGGTATCGCCCAGGATTGACCACTTTCCGCCTGTGACAAATCTGGGAAAAAGAATGAGAAAAAGGAGGGGAAAAGGACGCGCGAGATATTTACTGCTAAAATGCTGGCAGTTAACGGAAGTGTAGGGTAATATGAAGAATGTGGAACATATAAGAGTGGAATTAGATTTCTGAATCTTTGATTCTTGCACATGTTGGAAGCAAAAAATCTGTCAGTTTCCGTATTCATCGGTGGTTACAGGCGCCGGCCGAAGCTGCAAACCGTCCGTTTGATTCGGTCGTCCATATTAAATGTTTTCTTTCCAGCCCTCAATTGCCTCCTGGGCGCATACACTGCGACTTCTGCCTTTGCATTTCCAATTTATTCTGAACAAAAATCAGAGAGGTCGGCCCATTTCGCACCTGCGACTCTTTGCCGGAGGCGCTCGCGATGGCTGTATATCTTGCCGCAGTGAAATTTCTTTCGAGCGCGCCTGTCTTGTTCTGTCCGCTTCCCGACGTCCCAGGCAGTCCCGATATTCCAGGTATTTTCATCAGAAAAAGGCCCATGGTAAGTATTCCGTGGCTCAAGGAGGTGCTAGGCTGACTGGGTTCGCGGGCGAAATAGGTAAAGATCATAATGAACGTTGGGACCATCTGCGAATGGCAGACGAGCGCTCAAATACAACTTTTCCAGGGCCGAATAAGTTACGTGGGTCACTGGGGGACATGCCCAACCGTACACGTGTCGGCCGCTGCTTCACCTTGTCTGTCTATATTCCTTCTGGGCGACGATACATGTCCCAGTGAACGCCGAACGCCATGATTTGGGAACGTTTTTTTTTTTTCAAGCAAATCGGGCTAGTGCCACCAAGGCACGTATGTCTTCAAATCGGTGTCTATCTTCAAGTCTATTCCTTCTTGCCGCGCGCTTGATCCCCGAGCCGGTGGACACCCTTGGCTCCGTCCTGTTCTGCTGAAATGCGTCGAGCAGAGACGATTCAAAATCCCCGTTTGATCTTTTGCGTTCGTGGCCGAATCTGAACTTGAGAGATAATACAAAACTCGTTATATGCTGCTAGCTCCGACTGTCAAGGCCTATAACTCAGCATTAACGCCCAGATCGAAATAATGATGGGATATTGGGACAGTAACAGAAACCCTACAAGTCAGTGAAGAATTTCTGATTGGGCATTAT
The DNA here is from genome assembly GCA_000296255.1 of Omphalotus olearius VT 653.13. Lineage (NCBI taxonomy): Eukaryota > Fungi > Basidiomycota > Agaricomycetes > Agaricales > Omphalotaceae > Omphalotus > Omphalotus olearius. The sequence continues at coordinate 139,345 of JH814857.1, forward strand.
CGTTCACAGTCCATGATATACGCGGTGGCGGCATGTTGAGCTTGAGCCAACGATGGCGGTAACATCATAGACATCCTAGCGCATCGATAACATATACCCATCTGAATCCTACAAGAATCGTCTGACGCGGAATATTGATAACAATGCCATTTGACCAGAATTCGTGGGTGCTCATTGTCATTACATCGGCAAGGTATCACAAAAGTGACTGGTATTAATCCGCGCAACTCCAGCGCCCATTGAGCTCCATAAATCCAGTTCCATAAAGTAAATCCACACCCGTATCTAGAGCACAACGAAGTCGTCTGAGAAAGAGTGAATGATAACGAAAGCGCACATACATTCATTCATCAGCGGAAGAAATCCCGCTACATTTGCTTCGCAAGCAATATTCGATTAGCCAAAGTCGTTAGATTAGCATCGGCAACCACGATTTCGAGAGCACAATCCACATTGAACGCCTCCCTTATTGCAGAAGATATGCGTTTCGCTTGTCTCTCGGACCAGAAAGTGAAGTCGTCTGGGTCACGATCCTCACGATGCTGCATGTCCCCATTGCCGTCTCGTTTGGGTATATCGTCACTGGCGCTGCTCTCGTATAGAGACTCCACCGCGTTCGAGGTAGAATTCTTCTGATTGTAAGGTCTGACCTCCTGGTCCGGATCAAGCACCCTTCTCTGGCGCGATCTTTGGAGTCAATTCCTGCTTGCAGGGCAGCGGCATCAAGGACGGGTCGGAATCAAGACACAACGGCACGATCTGCATGAGGCTTTTGCGGACTGAAGTGAAGTTGAGCTCAGCAGGTTTATCAGCTGAATTGAAAGAAAGCAAAGGCAAAGAGGTGAGAAGAGCAGGTAAATGAGTTAGACTAAGTGAGTAAACATGTACAATCGCGATCGTTGAATTTTACGCTTACTCAGACTGCCTCTAGGCTCTCACCGCAACGTGATTAATTGATTGCTCACTGCCCCATTCTGTGCACGCATTTGACTGTAGTGGGTGTCCCCTACAACTCAATGGTGGTCCACTGAATTTCATGTTGCCTCGCATTCACATTCACTTTGTGAACCTGACCTCAGGACCACTGCTGAACATTTACTGGGCATGATGCTGCGACACCTGAACCAAACCTCTTGGAGCAGTGGCAACTTCACTTAGCCAGAGCCAGTGAGCTATGAAATGCCAACTCGAACCTGGCGCCAGGATCGAGGGGTATCATTAGCAGTCAGGTGCATACCTCCAATTGTCGTACTCCGTGTGTCTTTCGCTTCTCACATTCTGCGATGTTTCTGAAATAGTGAAGCTCTGCAGGGATCAATCAGCAAGTCTTTTATGCAAAGTCATCTATTGATAAAAAAAGTGGACGAATGCCGCGGCTGCCAGGATCTTGAGGAAAGCGTCATCTTCCGCGCGCATCAATATTCGACTATGCTTCTGGTGCTACAAAGCTCTCAATCTTCCTACGTTCTGCAACTTCTATGGTGCTGGTTGTCGACCTCTCAAGCACTTGCGATGTCTGTCTTGAGCCACGGATCGAAGTGGAAGGGAAGGTGTACAACGAAGTATGCATTGCGACTTCATGTTTTATCTTAAGCTAATTCAGCATGCACTAGGCAAGTCCGCTGCGTAAAGCGCGAGACGCGCTGGAAAACTATCAGCAGTGTGCAAGATAATACCACAAGACTACAAGCTGAAGCAACACTCAAGGACAAAGTGTACGCAAGTATGCCCTTTTCGTATAAGTGTTGTGCCACCTGTTCTTACTTCTTAGCTCAACTCCACAGCCAAATCTTCCAGCAGCAGGCTGAAGGCAGAACTTTCTCTCAAGCGGCAGCATACCCTTGACAAGGGCCGCAGAAAACAGCAGGCGCACCCCCTGATTACCAACGCGAATCCTCTCCCCGAGCCACCACGCCTCTTGCCTCCACCGATGTCATCTTCCGCGCGCATCATTATTCGATCAAATATGCGAATCGTCTCCAACACTTGCGACGACAAAATCAGCTCCGACCCCTCCTCATCCTCCGCCTTCACTCTGAATCTCCAGAATACCCACGCACTGCCCAACGTGCTCCACGCCTCAACATACGAACCCTATTCATCTGCGCGACAGGCTACCAACGCAACGACTGGATTGACATGTTCAAGCGCTCCGAACGACTTGGAAAACAATTCGGTTTTGGCCCCCAGACTACAGCCGCGCGCATTCAAGCTAGTGCCAATTGGCAAGCGCCGAGTCGACGTTGATACACCTAAGGCTTCGACCTGACTCCGTCAGAAATCGGCGATTCTCCCAGCCCGTCGATGCGAGGAGGAAGGAATCCAGGTCTCGCTTTCCGGAAGACTCCCTGCCAGTTTTTAAAGCCGAACTCGCCGCCGCCCCCGCACTCTTCAGAACGAGTGGTACATCTAAGACGCTGTCCCCTAGTAATTCAGCGGGGCTGGCGGTCGAGGTTGGCTCGCAGTGGTGTTGGGAGAGCGGGCGACCCCCTTGCGCCCCGCATCCGCGCATGCCCAAATCCAAACAAATGTCAAGCTGATGTCCGAAATCAAAGGCCGAAATCCGAAATCACAAGCCGAAATCCGACATCAAAGGCCGATGCCGAAATCAAAGCCCCGAGCTAAAACGAAGAGACCTGTTTTCAAAGCGCCATATTTTTGTCCGGCTGGGACCAGGGGGCGACCATAGGAGACATGCCGAA
>JH814858.1:0-25857 GCA_000296255.1 Omphalotus olearius VT 653.13
ATCAACCTAAGTAGCAAGGCCCCCTCAGCATCCCAACAAACTGCTAGATTCGAAAAGACTTACATATTCGTCCCAACTCATGCAAGCACAACGTTAGTCCTCGAATTCCTATCATGATCCGCCTGCTTCGTTGCTGCATCCCTGTGCTCCTTCTCTTCTGGCGGCTTCACCTTCAACGAGCTTCTGGCCGCCTGCCACAACTGATCCACATCCTCCCTCGCGGTGAATACCTCCACTTCCATCAACTCCTTCCCATCATCACCTTTGACCTTCTTTGCTCCACCCAAGTCTTTGGCTGCGCCGTTGTCACCTTTCGTACCCCAAGTGACATCGTGCAAGTTGCACATGGCATACATCACTTGAAAAAGAAGTATGTGGTTAGCACGCAGAGTAGCAAAGCAGTTTCTATGAGTTGAACCCACTGAGGATATTGACGTCACTCGGAAGGAAGAAGGGGTATTGAATGAAACTCGTGAACATGTGCCACGGTTCAAAGTGCATGGACGAGCTAACAAAGTACAATCAATACGTTGCGGCGAGTGAAATAACGATATCTTGCAAGGCGGACGTGTCCTTGACGAGCCTACACGTTTACCCTCATCAGCCAACTTTGTGAAAAACAAAACTTCGAAACATACTCAGGGAAATTTTTCCAGCCAGCTACCGTATGGGGTACAGCCAAGTAAACCGTCCAAGCTGCGCACCACACTGTAATGATATTGCACAGACCGAACAACAATATCGCCAACGAGTACGTCCATTTGGATCCCTGTGGTCGATTACCGAGGGAGCAAACCAGAACGACAAAGAGCAGGGCGATGTATAGCTTCAAGAAAATCTCGAAAACGTCTTGACCGGCGCCTTTGGCCAAGAAATTGAATGCATCGGTCTTGGGATCCGAGGTGGCGGAAGAAACGAGCTAGGTGCGAGCAAGTGAGACTCTTGGGGTTTCGGATGGGGCCATGTATATGTGAGTAGTGGCTTGCGTCCTGAGAGTTTATGACAATCCTAAGTGTGTTAGATTACTGTCATCGTTTCCATTTCGGTTACAGTTGCAATGTATTGCCTGCTTCAACTCTACTTTCCTGTCGCTAAATATCTAGCGCCACGAAAGCCTATTCTGAAGCTATTTGCGATCAAAGCAATTGGTAAGACTCAACAGACATGCTGAACACATATCCCTGGTGCTCACGAACATCAGTCTTTGACATTTTGGCAGGCTACGTTCTTGTCCGGACTGTCAATGTTTGGAAGACGTAAGTGGTCGGGGCTAGAGTAACGATTGTATTGTCTAAAGTTCTTACCTTAGATCAAAGGAGTGAGGATGTAACACAATCCTTACGAAGAAGAAAGCGAGGTAGAAGTTAGCCAGGGAGGTCCATGTAAAGATAAGCTGAATTGCATGGTAGATGAATTCGATCTGCAGGACATAGGTCATGTATTAGCTCATTCGGCCTCATGGAGGAGGGTAATGACCGCACCATCAGCACAATCTTACGGAAAAAGTTCTGCCCAGATGTCCAAATTGTAAAGGAATTCGAAAAGCAGTGAAGCCCCAGAGAGTGATGAATGGATTCAACGGAAGCTACTGAATGGCACGAAGCTTACATGTTGAAGTTCATATTGCATGTAGCCAGGTCCTCTACCCACGATATTTCCGAGGACAGGAAGCATTGCATCTTGCATCCTTCCGTATGTTCCATATGTTCATAAATATCTGTGGTAATTAAACGTCCTCGAAGGTCAACTTTCTTCTGACAGCGTAGTACCCCAGTACTAAAACTTAAAAAAGTAGTTAGATAAAGCACCCGCTCATCACGATCACGTTGATTTTACATTCTTGAACACAAGTATGTACTTACAGGCCTGGTTTCAAACCACGATCTTGTACTGATCCAACACTTTGTAGCGCCAACGATTCAATCCGGAATTACAATCCACCGGTATGTGAGCCCCAAGTCTTGCGCAATCCGCCGATTCTGAGAGAAAGCCCTATGCAGAGATACATCTCTAGAGGATAACGGGACGCCTTTGATAAAATGCGTCTGGAGTCTGAACGGAGAGATGGTGCCACTTTGTCACATTTGACCCTGCTTTCCGAGTGAACGGGTTAGTATGTTATCCTCGGGTGAACGCGAAAAGTACGTGCGGTGCAGAAAAACAAAGATCCACGCCTCAAGCAGCGAGAGCTGGTAAGAGCAAGTCATCTCGGAACGTGACTTGAGACGTTGGAGGTACACATGACCTGACATCCGCCATGGAACGTAGGTACGAATGAACATTCTCAACGTCAGAAAAGTCTATTGCAGGCTGCCATAATCATGCTGCAAAGAGGTGGCCGCCGCATCGTGGCGCAGAACAGCCTGAGAGATAGAAAGTCTGCGCCATTAACGAGAAGTTTGGCATTGTCGGTAGTACAAGGACCTCTTCATCCTGCTCTCGAGCGACGAACACTTCCAGACTATTTTGCACGAGAAGTTCTTGCAAAGCATAGCACAAGGCCTGCACTGATTTGTCGTTCTGAACTACCTCGAGCACATGCAGGACCTCCGTCGCGAAATCTAGGCGTTTCATCACATCTTGCCTGGGACTATGAAGAATTTGAACGGCATATAGCCGCATTGACGAGAGGATTGTTGCTCATGGGAGTAGAGAAAGGAGATAGAGTTGGTGTGTTAATGGGCAACAACAGGCGCGTCTAGATCGACTGGCAAGATTTGCATGATTGACCATCCACAGTTCGTATGCTACGCTTCAATGGGCTGTATCCCGCATCGGTGCAATTCTCGTTACTATCAATCCTGCGTATCGTATTGATGAACAGGTATCATTTTCATACTGACAGCTTCGGCGTGTAGTAATAATGTCTGTAGGCCAACACTTTGAAACTTGTCGGGGTCAAGCATCTATTTGTCGTACCAAAGATACGGACTACATCTTACGTGCAACTACTTGCGGATCGTTTCCCTGGTATTCGCAACTCACAACCGGGCAGCATCCAAGAGAAGGACCTCCCCGAGTTACGCAATCTCATCGTAGTTGACAATGGGGATACGTACCGAGAAGAGCTAAGCAAGATTGAGGTCAGGTCCGTCATTGACTGGCGCGAGGTGCTGTTATGGAGGGATGACACGAAGGAGGATATGATGGTCAAGGAACTGAGCGATTCTTTGCATAGCGAAGATGTGATCAATCTGCAGTTCACAAGGTAGGTACCATCGTACGGCAATCGGATTTTTTCTTCTGACGACGCAAATAGCGGGACTACGGGTTTACCCAAGGCCGTTTCGGTGCGGACAGCCTCCTAACTCATGTAGTTGTCGCCTGTTCTCACAATAGTTTTCTCAGTTGACTCACACCAATTTACTCAACAACGGTATCGCAGTGGGTCGTCGAATGTATCTTACTGAGAAAGATATCCTTTGTGAGCTTTTACATGTGGACATGATTCAGACCATCCCTCTAAAGCTAATTATACAGGCAATGTCCCTCCGCTATTTCATTGTTTTGATAAGTGTCCTCACCACTATCGTATCATCACGATAGCCTGACACCAACCGTCAATACGTTTAGTCTTGGGAAATTTAGCGGCCTGGACGCACGGATCCTGTGTAGTGTACCCATCAGCAATCTTTGACCCTGTAGCCATCGTCGATGCCATTGCGGCAGAGAAGTGCACCGCTCTGCATGGGGTGCCTACGTGAGTAGCATTTCGAGGGCAAGTATATTTGGCCCACCCGACTTTACACAGGCATTTTCTTGGCATACTTTCCGAGTTGGAGAAGAGGCGAAACCAAGGGGAGAGCGTTGATACTACCAGCTTGAGGTATGGTTTCGCATTTCACCGTGTATCTGTCTGTATCTCATCGTTGCAAAACACCAGAACGGGGATCGCCGCTGGATCTTCTATCCCCATTGAACTAATGCGAAAGCTAATTTCGGAGCTCGACCTGAGAGATTTGACTAACACATACGGAATGAGTGATTTACTTTTCTTTCCTTCAAGTCCAACCCCCGCGTACTGATAATGCACCTACTCTCAACAGCCGAGACCAGTCCCGCCTCTTTTCAAACCTCACCAGCGGACCCGATCATCAAACGCGTCGAAACGGTCGGAAAGATTTTACCTCATGTCAAAGCTAAAGTTATCGACCCCGAAGGGAACATCGTACCTATCGGTCTCCCAGGTGAAATTTGCATCGCAGGTTATTTGGTGCAGAAGGGGTGCGTATAATGAACAGTAGCCTAACGAAGAAGAATTATAAAGAATGTTGTGCTACGAACAGGTACTGGGAAGATGAACAGCAAACACAGAAGGCAATGCATAGAGATCCGGAAGATAGTGAGGTTGTGTGGATGCACACCGGAGATGAAGGTATCCTTGACGAAGAAGGCTACCTTCGAGGTAAGCTTTTTTCTGACTTGAGCCAAGTATCGAAACTCACGTCACTGTTATAGTTGTTGGAAGAATCAAAGTACGCTCCTTTCATTATCCGCTCCACTCAGCCAACTAACGTCGTCGATTCAGGATATAATTATTCGTGGGGGAGAGGTCAGAAATCTACGTTTTTTTCAGTTCTTCGACCTTCTTGACACCTGGGTCGTCACAGAACCTCTTTCCGGTCCAAATCGAAGACGCCTTGACGTCGAATAATCACAACATACGCGAAGCAGCAGCCGTCGCCGTACCGGACCAGAAATACGGAGAGGTCGTCGGGGCATGGATTGTCCCTGAACCTGGTACCAAGCTTTCTGTAGAAGAAGTGAGACAGACAGTTGCTCGGAATATGAACCCCCAGGTATGCATGCTTTGTTACCTTTCAGCTCGGAAACGATCATTGAACCCCTTCAGAACTCCCCTGCGTGGGTGTGGTTCGTTGGAGAGGATGGTGTACCTGATGAGCTTCCGAAAACGGCGAGCGGGAAAGTAATGAAGCATGTATTGAGAAAATGGAGTAAAGAGCTGGCGGAGAAGGGTATAGGATGCGGCGTTCAGGCATAGAATCTTCAATCTCGTATTAGTTCCTGTGCCACAAACCGTTAAACTGCCCAATTTCGTTTGCATATATATACTGACACAGGGACGGCATAAACTTCGCGTTGCACATCACCATATCTGAAATCGTATCAAAGTTTTAGGGAGCTTCAGCTTCCAAAATTCAATCCAGAATAGCCTCCGAGGCTAGCATTAAGAAGATATATGATGTACTTGTAACGTGCGCAGACATAATCTAAAAACAATTCTGTCTGAAAAAATGGTCCTGAACTGAATGAGTAGGGTAGAGAGCACCGATTTGCGGCTACATAATCAAAGCCTTTTTGCTTTTGTTAGTTACAAAATCAAATAGGGAGCACAGTGTTGAAAACAATATCCCAGACTTTGCCTGAGCAAATGATCAATATCCACAGGAAGAAATGGAGAGCACATCACATACTGGTGACACCGAAACCAAGCTCGTAATTTTTGTAGTGATGTCCAAGATGGTACTTCTTCATTTCCTTCATGTAAGTCGGAAGCATTGTGTGATGCAAGCTTGGGATAGAGTTAGTCTTCATGAAGGCGCGAAGCGAGACTATAACTTACGCGTAGTGCATGCAGTCGTAAAGAACGTCTAGAAGGATATCAGGGCCAAGACTATGATGAGGGAAGGTAAACGTACAGAAAGTGAAGGCCCCAGCAATAATTCCATTCGCAATTGCCGCCGGGAATAACTTGTGGGCCAACTGTGTGAAAGGCCATTCCAAGGCAGCGAATAGGACGGGGGGCATGACGAGCCGAAGGCTAAGGATAAACAGTTGTCAAAGTCAATTCGTCAATAATGAAGCATCAAGATTACCGGTCCATGGGCAGATAGTGATGCACACCGTGTAACATGAAATGAAGCATGAGGAAGAACGGCCGGTCAGGCAAGTAATAATCGACGTGGAAAAGAAACCGATGCAAGGTGTACTCCAAGAGTGTCCAGATGAAGTTGCCAAGGAAGAAACAGGCTACAGTCTTAGCTACAGACTCCGAAGGAACTTGCGACCACGACACTAGCGGGAGAGCCGGGTTCACCATGAACGGTGGTAACGGGGCAGTGAATTGGTAGATGGAGCGAAGGAAGAGATAGATAGTAATAGGTAGCCAAAAGATTGGCACGACGAACCACTTTGTCCGCGTGAAAACCTGCATATGAGTGAGCATCAGAGCTATTAAAAAAAAGTGTACAAATGAGCCCATTACCTCGAGGTAATCAGGACCAAAAAGACGAGCTGTCTCCGTGACATGGCGAGGCTGGTGAATTTGGCGCAGATAGTAGGCCTTACTATGATGGAATTAGTCAATAGTCGAGTACAGTGACACAGCAAACATACCTGAAGTTCCCTTCCCATACTTGCCGCAGTAAAGGTTTACGAAGGTCGAGGAACTGATGCCTTTCAAAGTCTTTGACAGTGTCGGTATCATCTGGGTGAAAATCATCGGTAGCTTCCCAATCTTGAAATTGCCATCAGTACACTGACAGAGATGAGACAAAAGAAATCGTACCATCCCTGACAATGTTGTCAGTGCTCCCAAGTCTTCCAATACAATATTCATCCAGCATATCATAGGCCGCGTCCGAATGTTCATGTTCTACTTTATTCTTCATAACTTCCCCAACATCGCTGGCAGCGTGTTTCAAAATTATATCGTCGCCTCCAGGGTGGTCTGGCAGAAAAGCTGAGATGTCATAAACTTTGCCATTGCGAGTGACCCAGCAGTCCGTTGAAGAAGTATGGTTCTTGAGTTCTTCGGCGTCGAGTATTCTGATACGCTTGGACATGGTAGTCAAGGACGAAGTCGTACGTCTCCTCAAATCCATGGGCGTGTAAATTGGGACGAAGATCCCTGTCTTACATAACCCCGAGCCGGCGGGACTTCCCCAGGCCAGTCGGCAGTCACGGGGTCGCTTCGAGACCGGTCTAAGATTTGGCTTAGAGCAGAACCATCCATGGTCGACAAAATCCAGAAAATCAAAATACCTGGTCTCGGAGAAGGCACCTCCTTCGAGGTCAGTCTCTAATTCATTCAGTCGTTCTTGTCTTCATTTCAACGTTACTGATGAGATAATTCGCTTTGGGAAGGTCAATCCAGCCCAGCTTGGTCGTGGCTCAGTTGTCTTAACGAACAGCGCAATTCCCGGCTCTCAGCCAATCATAACTACGGTGGAGGCTATGAGGAACAATTCTTGATCGAGGTCCCCTCGCACATAGTTGTGGAAGATGCCACAAGATTCCAGCTGTTTTACAGCGGTGCGCGAAATGTCGTGGAACCTACTATTGCAGGTGTATACCCCTATTTTCTTTCACCATTCATCTAACCGTGCTGAGACGATGCATTTCAAAGTCGTGAATGTCAAGTGTGGGTGTCAATTTTTTTTGTTTCATCAGTCGCTCACAACCCTGTTTGCTGGTTAGTGCTCACTGGTCTCAGCATAAGCACGTCTGTAAAGACCGAGTCGCAACCGCGGCTCGACTAGAGCAACGTAAAATCGCGGCCCTTGCGGAAGGCAAACCATATGTCGGCCCCGAGACAATTCAAACTTGGTTTAGAAATAACAACGCCGCCATTGAATATGCTGTAAGTAACCCGTTATGTTGTTACTGACGCCAGCTCACATATGCACGACATCAAAGGCATCTCACGTCCTCGAACTCCACAAAGGTGTTCGCGCATCTTTGCTCACCACGCACTTTGTTCTCTTTCAGGTCGAGGTAGACAAGGCTAAGCCTGACGACCCTTCGCTTGTGCGTTTCAGGGACGCAGGACCTGTTCCTTTGAGTATGGCCGGAAAGTTTGGATCAATAACGCCCAGCCACCTCAAGCAGGCATTGGACAATGGCTGCATGATACTGTTCTTTCTGGAGATGAAACACAACATGATTGTCTTGGAATTCCAGCTAGCTCCCCGATCTGAAGAATGCAGGCAGGACGACATGTGGAAAATAAACACCATGTTCAAAATTAACGCCGGTCTCTCTGACATGGATGGGCAGGAGGACAAGAATCCGACGAATGCATGATCGAAAGAGGACTCGGAGATATTTAGCATGTGCAATACACAGGAGTTACACGCATGGAACGATAAATTTGCACCAACAATTGGACTTGAATATCTCAAGCTCTTTGGTTCCGAACCTTCTTGGGTAAACAATTCAAACAGTCCCGCCAATAAACACAAAGACACAACGCGACACAAAATGCGAAGCATAGCATCCTATTCCGGTAACGCTATTGAAAGGCTGCCCCACTCCACAATATAATAGGAGTACTACCAGACAAACGGTATGGTTCCAAATTGCCTTGGTTGTGAAGAAGGAAGGATCGGAAAAACCCGTGAGTATGGGGATCTACGAACGCAAGACGAGTCATCAGCTTCATTCGATTTCCAAAGAACCTTCCCGTAAGATAGAATTGACGCACAGTGTTCCTGTCAAGCAGCAGAATGACAAGAACCACGGGTAAACATCGGCAGCGAATAGAAAATGCGTCCTGGAAACTTGTGGTGTCTTGAATAAAAGAGTTGGATATATCTTGAGAGTACATGTGCGTATGAGGGTCCTGCATATGAGAAATCCCCGGAATGTAATTTCAGGCGTCAGGTCCCCGTCCCCTCAATTATCGTGTTCTATTATTGTAAAGAGTTGGGGTTCGCTCGCGCAAGACTATAACCTTGTGCGTATCTCCGTCCTAGGAACGTTGATTCGTGCATAAGTTCGACTTCCTCGACGCTTCTACCTCTTCCAGTAACGCAGAAGAGCCTCAGGAGTCAAGATTCCTGGAAACTTGGAACACCGAGGCATATCAAACAAAAGACAAAAGACATTTCCATAGGGCTGTTGGCTGCGCAGACCACCTTGCGTACCTCAGAGGATAGACTTGTGACTTCTTGCATAAATGGCATATCAAGCGTCAAACCTTAGAATAGCTCGCGATGCTCGAGGATCATGAAGGTCGATATGTTGTAGAATGCGGTGGAACGTCCAGAAGATAAAGGTGGGTATAGTGCATTGAAACTTGATGTTAAACTGGCGGAGTTAACTGACCAGGAGCGCAGACCTTTCTTTTGTCCTTTGAGATATCGCAATTATTGGAGAACGCTTAGCAACGGCTAAAAAGATAAACAGATAAATTATGGCTCAAGCTGAGAAGAGGAGCCGATAGCATCCAAACCAAATATGTCACAACACCATATTGCCGAGCACTCGGTTTACCATTTCCAGCATTGAAATCTCGCGACGAGTCCTTTCTCCTTGCTATATTATTACGGTTCTCCCTTGTGCATGCTTCAAACACTACGAGTCTATATCTGTAGAGTCATTCCATCTACCAACTTCTCGAGATGCCAAAGTTGAACTTCAGCGTGGATGAAGCAACCTTGTTGAAGGCCTATAAAATATCGTCTTTACACCCGAAGTAAGCCCCTAAAGTTCGCATATATTAGACGCGATGAACGAAGTTGGACAGGAAATGGGAGGAGGTCGACCATGACTTGGAAGATTCGGTTGCTGGAGCATTGTCAAGCTCTGGTGACAACGAGGGGGAACCTCTCGGAATTGGATCGAGTGTCAAGTGAGTTTCGAGTGCTTACTATACGCATAGTCGCTGACTTGTGGCTAGCGTGAAAGATATGGACATGGAATCCAGTAATCGTTGCTCATTTCACGAAGCGCCAACATGTACTGATCCTCCGGTTTTCAGAGGCTGCGGTTCTCGTAACTTCCAAGTCATTCGACCCAAAGGTTTTTCTATCAGTTGTTCACCCAAATGCTACGTATCAAGACCTGGCGTCTGGCATAGCACACCTCCAGGCCTCAATAGATTCTCGTTCAGAGGCTATAAGAGTGTTAGTTGAGGATAATTTCGATCGTTTTGTCGCTGTCAAGGCTTCCACGGATGGTATGTTCTTAATTGCTCCGCCTATCAACCACCTGTCATGACACGCCTAATGGTAGCTCTGCACGCGGAAATGAAGGAGGGTCTTCTTGAACCCTCAACTGAATATGCCTCAAAGCCTCTCCGTGACGAGCTCAAACGTAGGCCTTCTGTACACTCGATCAGGTAAGAACGCTCACGAAACCACCAGAGGCTGCTGTAAAGGCGAATCAAGTCTTCTTGCCCGTCCTGGAAAATGCGTCTAAGGCCGACAAACTCCGTACAACTCTCGGTATTTTCGAAAGATCGAAGTTTTTCTTCAATCTTCCCAGCTTCATAATGGAGTCCATAGAGGCGGTCAGTCATTACTGGGTTTTTCAATATTTCAAGCTCATGTTAGCCAGTAGGGTCGTTATGAGGTTGCAATGCGGGATTACAAGAAAGGCAAATTACTGCTCGAAACTCGTCCGGGACAACTTTTACCATTTGGCACGCCAAAAGATGGCCGCTCTTCTGCCTCAGCTGAGCAGCAGCAAAAGCGCGTCCTCGATAAGGTGTGGGCTAGCGTCGAAAAGGCTATTGGGGAAATGAGGGCTGTCCTTCTATCCCAACTTCAAGATCCTACCCGGAGTATCGAAGAGCATGAGAAAACACTTGAGTTTGTATATTCCAAATTCACGCCAATCAGTTGGTTTTTATTGTTTGCTTTGTAGATTACTTGTCGACTTACCTTCAACGGATGATCCTGCTTGGACGTATTTTGACAGTCAACACAAACACATTGTGGACCAAATGAACAAGTCCTATCGATCGTCTGTAGCAGCTGTCAAGGGTAGGCATCTATGCTCAAGCGCAGTTACGTGTCTCAACCTCCTTTGTAGTGGCGCTGGAGAAAACCGCGCCAGATGACACAGCACCCGAGGCACTGGCAAACACATTATGCACACAGCTCCAGCTTGCTCTTTCGGCGTTGGAAGCGAAACAACCTGACGCTGTGGTTGGTAAGCCACCCTCTTCTCTACTTCAATTGTTGCCCCTTCATGTGTTACTTCATATAGCCAAGTCTGCTGGGGAGCCTGTATGGCAAGCAATCTGGGACCTGGTCAAGAACCTCTCTGAAGGAATGCTCACATCGCTACCCACCTTCTGGAAAATTGCCACCAGTTACATGGATGGGAAATTTAAGAAGGTGGGCTTCCAATTGTTTGCCTGTCAGGGTTTTCGACTCACGCATGTTCTAGGCGGCATCTAGTAGTCGTCGCAGCCCTTCGCAATGCAAGACTATGGTACTAGAAATTGTAAAATTGTACATCTCCCTCCTTTCGGAGTTCTTCAAGTTGTCCGACATGGCCGTGATGTCTTCGCCGAATGCCGCTAACAGCACTCCGCCTTCTCATCTTCCTTTGAACTCAACCTCCCTTTCTACTTCACATTACCTGATGAAGATATTGGGAGAAATTCAAGAATGTGTGAATGAATTGAATTCAATGGAGATTTCGAATGACGTCTCTTCTATTATACGTGGCTTGTTAGAGAGCACTAAGTGGCGCTTTGAGGACATTCTGGTCAATACATGGCTTCGTGGTCAGTCTTTAAAGGTTATAGTACCCTGTAACTCAGTGGCTCATCTATCCTTAGATGCTAATAATTTCTTTTATCTTGAGGCTTGGATAACAAGTCCCACCGACCCGTCTGCCACTCACTACCTATCTCAGCTGGAGCTTTTCCAAAGGCATGTAACGACCGCCGCATACAAGCTCGCTGGTGGACTGGATTTACTATCGTCAGCTCTCACAAAAGCGGTGAAACAGAGTCCGATACCCCCTGCCTTTGTCTCAAAGATTACCAAGGCCTTCTTAGATGCGCTCTACGCTTTCTTGGACGGCCTTGTACGTCTGGCATCCGATGAGTCGCCTATCGTCACGGGGATACGACCCGTCGCTACCGCGTCCAGGCCAACTGCAACAAATGCGTTAGAATTGCTTGATCTTTCTGATGGAGTACGTGCAATAGGCATCTGCGGGAATTTCTATTCACCTTAGTTTGCCCAGGACATACGATTGCTATTGGTGCTCTCAAATCTCGGACATCTATCGAATTCTATAATTCCCAGCATGATAACACAACTAGAAAATGCTTTTGGCATTGCTATCGCCGACGATAGACAGGTCTTTTTTCTCCGAGTTTACGCCATGGCTCGTCTTTGATGTAACATCCTTTGCAGGCTTTGATGAGTATGGTGCAAGAGCTTGATAAAACACTTTTCGAAGGTTACGCGAAGCCAAGATCTTCTATCGTGACCAGTCTGGTTCGTGGCGGAATTCTCGACGAGAGCATGGATTGGTATGAGACTCCACAACCTCGAGGTATGTGCTTTCATAGCCAAGCTTGGACCTGAATTCAATAGGGCAACAGAAATACGGCCGTACATGTATGAAACACTCATGTACCTGGTTGGCGTCCACGCCCAGATCACCAGTGTTGCAGAAGGCTTACTAGAAAGAACGCTCAGCTTTCTTGCCGAAGAATTGGCTGATGAAGCTCTCAGGTGCTTCAAGCAAGTCAAACGGTTCGGTATGGGCGGGATGCTACGTGTACGTGAATTTTGGGTACATCATACTTGGAATTCACCCTTATTCCTTCCAGGCAACACTTGAGATAGAATTCATGCACCAGACACTCGGGAAATACGTTACCCCGTCAGCAGCGAAAACCCTTTCTGATCTTTATAACAAGATTTCACAAGCATATGCTCGAAGACCAGGGGACGAAAATCTCCAGAATCATCTTGATGGTGTTAAGAAGACCTTAGCTGATACCCGACGAGCTACAGGCATAGAGTTTCTATGCTTCCGACAAACGAAGTCCACGAGTCGAGGCACGAACTCGAGTAGGACACGAGAGAAGTCCGCTGTCCGTGCACAACAAGGGACTTCATGACGTGCTCTTTTGGTTGATCGGTGGCGATATGATAGCTGCCTTGGCATGAGTTATTTAGATTATTGTATACACCATATTGTACTTGTACGTTGTGAATATATGCTACAATGGTATTCATATTGTCCTGATCCAAGAAATGCTGATAGACAATGCACAGATATCATCTACAGTGAAATTTTTACAGGCGAATCAGGCCAGAAGGTCAACGAGAATAGTAACTATGCCCAAGACTACAAAGAGGTTAGATTAACCCGAGCCCAGGACGAAAGGAACACGTACCAATCTCAATAGCGATTAAAGCAATGACGATTTGTTCTAGGCGTTCTGCGTGCTTGCTTGAGACTGATTCCTTCAGTAACTGTAACATGTCTTGGAGGACCTATTGACGTGTTAGACTTCTATGTCATCTCACAGGCACGCCATACCTCCACTCGTGTATTGAGTAAATTTATACGTTGTGGAATCTCTAGGTAACTCCGGGCGGCATCATACAGAGGCTGTAAATCGGGGAAACTCTGAAATAACGTGAGTTTAGTCTTGACAAGAATTTTTTTTTTTCTTTTGGGGGGGTTGTACAGCTCACCCAAAACACTTCCTGTTGACTAAGTGTAAACGTGTGTTCAGCGGTAGACGAGGTCCGTACTTACCGGTGAGTCCAGGACGGAACCGACCGAGTTGATATTGGAGCGTAACAGAAACAACTGCCCAATCTGTTGCATGATTTCTAGGAAGTGAATGTTAAGCGGGAATAGAGAAACTCGAGGCAGAAAGCATACCTTTATGAGGCATGCCAATTTTGCCTGTTTCACTGATGATCTCAGGTATATCCTTTGTTTCTTCGATGGTATTCGAAATCAGTTTTTCGAACTGGTGAGGAAGGTCAAACCGAGGTTTCGTGTTGCGTTATTATGTTCTTTATCATACCAGTGAGATTTTGACAGATTGAGAGAGTGCGTGAGATAGAGATAGCTTGGTCCTAGAAGACATTAGACATATTGCAGACCGATAGAAGGCAGCAACTTGCATATAACTTGATCCTTTCCGCAAGGTGATCACATCGTTGTATATCCTAAAATGAATGGACTATCGTCTGAGTGTTACATGGGCAGGCCGAAATTGGACTAACATTACCGGCTATAATTTGCATAGTAGTAGTTGAGATCTTCCATCTCAATGTCTTCCAACGCTGAGGAGAAACATGAGTTATTGAAACAACATCAACAAGAAGTCAAATACCCAGTTTCTCGTTTTCAAACCGTTTTCTGAGGCGTTGCTCACTTCAGCACGGCGTATCGACGATCGCGATTGAAAAATGCTTACATCGAGGATAGGAAACGTCTCTCTTGAGCTTCAGACATACCCCATATCACTACGGTGCCGTACTCGAAGATGAAAATCTCAGCTTCTGTGGAAGACGTGTCGAACTTGCTCTTCTTCTTGATAGTCTGCATTTCATCACCATCCCGACGTAATTCAGGTATTCCGAGAAGATCGGCTTCACGAGTAGAATGTGACGAGTTATCGGGGTTGGAAAGCTGGTACGAGTACGGCGAGTATATCACTTCGTCTATGAGTTTAGGATTGGTGTGATAGGCGGCTCTTCGAGCATTCAAGAATTTCATGACGTCTTCCATGCGAAAGGATCTGTAATCGAAAAAGAAGAGCTGTATGAAAACACGTTGAAGCTGCGTGTAAAAGAAACCTACGTCGCTGTGGAATAAGCGGTCACTCTTGGCAATGATTTCGCTTTCTTTTTGGTCAGCCTCATAGCATCTCTGCGTGCTGTTCCATCGGGGATGAGAGATATTTGATTATAAACCTAAAGTCAATTCATTAACAGAACTCGTTTGCAGTTAACAGACTCAGCCGCACCTCTACATCCTCCAATTCATCTGAGTCTTCTTCAATATCTCCTTCATCACTGTCGCCAGTCGTCACAGTCGCGGTGCTTTCTTCATAGGCATCCGAGACGGCAGCTCTTTTGCCTCTGCGAACGTCAACTACTGGTGGTTCAGGCTGCTCCGGTAAGACTTTGAGCTTGCCTTAATTGAGGATGAGCGCAATAGTAATTATGATACAAGTCTCATTTACTTACCAGCAACTTTTGTTGACCTATTAGCCCCCCGAGCTTTCAGTTCAGAAGGTTGCCCGGACATGGTCGAGTGCAATGTGTAGCTGCTTTATTACGTAATATTGTACGATTAAGTAGGTGCTACAGTTATGTCCAAATAAGTCACTTGCTACACTATCCTTTCCCACGCATGCCGCTTAACCGCGTCGAAATCATCTTTTGGTCTGCCGCGTAACATACCGCTCTATGCTGCCATTATTCTCCGAGCCTTTTGCACGTCTCGACGCCTTCGTGACATTGTCTTCGCTTTCCTTTTTCCTTTTTCTAGAGGAGCTTTTGTTATTGCTACTCTGCTCACCACTAGCTGTGTCGTTAACCGAAATTGCGTCTTGATATGCAGCTTTTATCCTCTCGTCTGCGGTACCATCCATGACCTCTTTGTCGGCCCCGTGGAAACCGAGCTTGTATGCGACTTTCATGCGCGCTAGGCATCTCTCCTTCTCCAGTTTCTCATCCAATATGGGATTAGGATAATCCTGCCCAATGATGCAGCCAGCTTTCTTTTGGATGTCCGTGGGCGCCTCGTGAGGACAATAGATATACTAGAAGCAAACTCAACACATGAGAGAAGCACGACGGCGATCAACTGTATCATTACCTTGTCTGGGAACTCGGAAAGTTCAGGACAGAACTTGCGAACCAATTTACCTGACTTGTCCCACTTCTTTGGGAATGCGGTGACACTATATATGCGGTCTGAATTCCGAGCTAGGTGACATTGTTTTCTTAGAGTTAAAAGAAAACTTACAATACATGTTGTAGAAGGCTGATGCAGACAGCCCTAACGTATCGAATATTCAGAATTTGGCGCTATGAGAAAACAATGGTGGACTCACACATCCAATTTCCAGGATTGGAACATGGATCCCAATCAATAAGATATTCTAAGGAGTAAAAGTTTACGCTCAAGCATAGGAGGCCGTTCAACTCACACATACCGTCAAATACTTCCGCACCGCGTTCCCAAGAAATATAGCATTGGCCACGGGTGAGGAAACACTACAGATCCGTCTGATGGTATTCGTTAATTAATTAAGGCCGTATTCACGTACCGCAACTGAATGTCTTGCAAGATGATGGATCCATCCTTCTTGTCGCAGTTGGCGCATTATTGCATCGATCCATGGAAAACCAGTTCTGCCTTCCTTCTGACGGCGGAAAGCAAATTAGTTTGCGCTGCAAACACTCGGAAGTCGTCCAGCGCGTACCCAAGCTAGGAACCTCTCTTCAGCCTCAGCGTCCCCTGAGGGCCGTGGAATTATCATGCTACCATCATCATTATACTTGTTCTGGAAAGAGGTATGAGAAATAAGTCTCATACTTCTGTCTAATTCATTGTGGCAACCGACCTGTAGGTGCCAATCAACAAAGCTGGGAGGTCTCGTCAGTCGTCTGGTAACGAGTGTCTAAATCTGTCTTCGAGATAATAAGTTCTTACCGACATATAGAATTCCCTCGGATTTGCCCAAATACCTGTCCTTGTGCACACTCGGCAGCGTAGTACATTTCTCTAAATGCAAGCTGTCCTTCTAGATTTTCGGGCTCTGGATTGAGTTCTGTCAGCGTTACCATAGACAACGCCATATTCATGACGACCATCTTACTTACCCTTGGACTCGTTCGCACTTGCCTTGGATGATTTCCACTTTTGGATCGTGTCCCTGACACGCCAAAGGAACTCATTGACACTCAGGCATCCGAATTTCAGGTAAGGTGACAATAAAGTTGTCTCGGGTGGATCGAACTCGGCTGGACTTGTTTTCGGCTTTGCGAAAGTAGCGACCCGCGCACTATCTTCGCAGAATGACTGCAACCGTCGCAACGCTTCGGTTTCCCCACCCTTCACAGACGACGAAGCTTCAGGAAGACCAAGCTCCTCCAAGGTAGGGATCTCAAAATTGCCAGAGGGCCCCGAAAGCGTGTCTAAAACAGCGTACAGGTGTCAGTGGATAATCCACGCGCAGAAAACCGAGGATTAGACGTGTGATACGAACCGTAACAAGTTACCTCACCAACACGACTTTTCAAATTGAGGTCAAGTCCGTCACTTCCTGTTTGATACACAGGGGTGTCATTAGAGACTGTCGTATGACCTGGAGGTGGCAGTGTGTTAGGTACTGGGAGTGGACGGGAAGGCGCCGGGAGGCCTTTGACCGCCTAGCAAATGTTAAGGAATCAATGAGATTTCCGGCATTTGCGAGCAGTCATACCGCATGCCAGGAAGCCAAGGACATCGTCGCCTTACCACCGTTTGCTTGAACGACACTCCATGGATCATAGAGTGTGTGTCCCAGCACATCGACGACTTCCACGCCCATGTCCGAGGCAATAGCTTTGATTTCGTTATCTCGAGCGGCAGCATAGCCAGCACTGTCCTTCTCGTAGACCAGATGGGTGATACGCCACTCCTTGAACAACAAAGGCATAACTTTTTGAGGAGAGCCTCTGACGACATGTAGTTTGGTTTGTGGGTTGCAGGTGGTGAGAGAACGGGACAGATCCCTCATACTGTCCAATAAAAAACTGAAGCTGTAAAATGACCTCAGAGCGAGTTCCCGAAATGATACCAAGTGCTATATGCTACCGACCGGTTCACGCCGACTCTGTGTGCATAGACATATTCGGGATCCCAGACCCAAACCTGACATTGACCATAAATGATTAGTGGGTAAACTGGATGTGGCGCCAACTTACGGGGTAAAAGACTTCTGGTGCTAGATTGATAGCAGCGTGCAAGGCAGGAGAAGAATGCAAACGGAGGTCAGTACGAAACCAGTACAATACTCTTGCTGTTGTTTTGGCCATTGCGATGAATGTCCCTGCTGCTCAAAGAGTTCATCGAATTTATAATTATCGAAGATTCATTTTCGATCGATCTCATCACCACTAATGCGTCATTCATCAGATGACTCATCGCGCCAGGCACGTGATCACCGCGTTCCAGAAAACAGCCCCTATCCTGCATTAATTGCGCTCCTGGGCAACCATAAAACGGTTTCAATATAATTTCATACAGTGACAGGTGTAGAGTCTATCTATAAGATAAATGATGCATAGGAGGCAAGTATACGCCCACGAAAGATGTCCGAAGAGTAACCGATAATCAGGAATCGCAGCTGCTGAACTTCATACTCAGATCTGGGAAGTTGGTATCTGCGAGAGGTCACATCATTCACCACTAGAATCTACGAGAGCTCGCAGCATTCAGTTGACGCAAGAGCTGTTCGTCAGTGGGGTCACGCCGAGGTGACGATGCATTTTGTAGATACTCCAAAGGCACAAGCTCAGACGGGGCTGAAACTGAAGAGTGCAATGATATTGGACTTGATGGCATAGAAGACGGGGAGGAAGGTGAAGTAGATGACTCTGGAGAGGCGGTGGCTGATGTGTAGAAAGACGACGAGTATGCTATTGCTCTATGCGACGGAGATGTCGCAATTGCGGCGGGTCGAATTGCAGGTTCTGGTACCGAAGTATTGCCTGCACTCGTTAATTCACGAGCATCCCTGCGGTTCTTGTTAGCCCGAGCGCTACGAAACAATCCGTCGGGAACTGGGGCATCTCCGACTCCACGAATGGTGTCTATAGTCCTTAGCCTGTTTAGTTTCTCTTGGCTGAAGTAAGCGGCTAGAAGTAGATAAGTCGGCCTGTTTCCTCCTAAGTGAACATACTTAACTGAGATGCCACTTCCGGACGATGCCGCGAGGTCTATCAGCAGGAAGTGATACGTGAACGCTGTACGTTTGTTTGACTAGGCGCTCTGGTTCAGGGGGTGAGTTTGGCGGAGTCATTCTAGAGTACCGAGAGGTTGCGTCTCTTCGACTGGACAGAATGGATGGTCGTTAGCCAGACCCCCCAATTCGAGCTTGAATTGACGGACTAACCGCAGTAGTTGAGCCCATGGAGTGATTGGACTCAGAGGATCATCTTCAATGTCAGATTCCTTTTGATGGTAAAATAAGAATTCCTGCAATTCGAATAATCACGCGAGAGCAGAACGGTCCTTGGCTGCGTGACATACGTCTCGAACTCCTAAGAAATCAATTAGTGTATCCCTGGAACTGGTCGCACAGGGGCAAACACGCACTGCTAGGTCCCCAACCCATCCCATCAGTCCTAATTGAAGTAGCGAATAAGTGATTTGAGGTTGACTATACAGATGAAAGCTTGGACATGCCATCGTTCCATACCGATACCAATGGTCTCGGTGTTGGCCCCGCGCTCTTCCCACACGTATACATTGCCTGCCACTATAGCTCTTCGCTCTTCTGCGTCTAGACGGCGAGTGATCAAAGGTAACTTATTTGTGGCTACCCCGTAGAACACTTGAAGTGCATCTCTGGTGGATCGAATCCGTACAGATTCCAAGGTGGGCCGTTGCATGCTCATTCGTCTTAGAGAGCCAGAGGTAGAAGGACAAATGTCTACAAGCTGAGATGAGGACTAAATAGATAGAGAAAGAGGGAACTTAATATTCGGAATCCTCACACTCTAAATAACGATGTCGACCCAAATCCGGTCCCAGGGCTTGAGGCAAAAAAGGGTCGAACTCAGATCGGATTTATGCACTCCACGATATATTTAACTATGAATTGAGCTAGTGTATCGCATGCGACACCCAAATGATTGAACGTAAGAAGACAACTTTTCGTCTCACGGTGGCGAACCAGACGGTGCTGTGTGAATCGCTGACAGAACGGAGCGAAAAGATTTCATATCCCAGGTGTACACACGTCGAGGAACGTTCGCGATCTCGATTCTCAGTCTTCGAAGGTTCGCTGACTTGAAAATCTGAGTCTGCGAGACAATCTAAGATCCAAAAATCCACTCGATCAACACGAAAACCTATCATACTTGGTGATTAGGAATTTCAGCAATTTCCGCCAACATATTGAAAGATCACCGAAGGCATCTAGATACGACTTTATGCGGTCGCTGCCGGTCTGGATGCTTTCTACGATTGGACCATAATATCCTGTTCAGGTTACTGGGCGGTACATTTGTATACGGAACACTAGTGAGCGCATGGTTGCTACCATCATCATGCTGTCGATGGACACATCCTCCCAAACCTGGGCAAGTTCTGATGACACTTCACAATAACACGCGTCCTAAATTTTAAAAGCTTAACCGATGGTAAGAGAAGTGCGATCGTGGAAAGGACCTACCCGGTCCCTGAGATTTTAGTCCACACTCTCACACAACCTCGTAATTACTAGAAACTGGAAAACGGTAACCCGTCATTAAGTATATAGCATAACCACACCGTGTTATGTACCTTGATCCGAGAATAGTCATCACAGGTAGTTGTCATTTTTTCCCGGATAACTCACCGGCGGACCGCACTCAGTGCCCATATACGGTCAGCAGGTTTCAGCAGAACTTGTGTCTTGAAGCAACTTCAAATCAGGGTCCGATTCCATTCGATACGTCGACACGTCGCGTTGTCGATATTTGGACGTGAGTAAAATACTGTCCGGAGTATACTGTGTTGTATTGTGCAGCGACGGATGGAGCAATGCAAGGCCCTGAAATGATCATCAACGGACTTGTATATCATAACTCTAAACTACCACTCATTTCCGCCGGATGCCAGACAACCGACGCATGGAGGGGATACCAGGACTCGGCCTATGTGGCACAAGAATATTCATGGTCTGTCAAGGAAGAAAAATCTTCCAACCAGGTGTTCCGACTTGTGCGCAGAATTTCCAATGCACTCACTACAATTAATTCATTGAACATGTCATTTGCATCCGAAAAAGTTCGGACACCCAAATGCAGAAGGGACGTTCCTAAAGCATTTAATTTTAGAGATCGTTTATTACATGAACTTTAAACGGCAAACACTCACCTCACATTGGTATAGGGTCGAAACATCGTGGCATTGGTAATGATAACTAGTAAACAATTCAGCACACTGGACCATCGCGGGAGGCAGGCTTCAAACCAGATAGCAAGCCATAGGCGCGACTTGACATGATCTAGAATATGTGATAAACTTTAAAAAAAGATTAAGAGCGTACGCATGTACATAGCATCGTGGATGAACGTAATATACAGTGACCGTAATGTGATGCTTCTTGTGAAGGCATTTTGACCATCCGTTGAACTTGCTCTGACAAAGACTTTGAAGTCCCTATCGGTCAAACGGATTCTTTCTTGAATCGGTTACGATGACGGAAAGATGCAACGTTGCCGCAACGGCTAGAAATGAAGGCATCGACAATAGAGTGGTGGAGAGTATCTGGATTCTGAAGAATTGAAATCAGAAAGGATTGTCCCGGGGTAGTACTCAATCAGGGCAGGTCTACCTCGCCTTTAGCAGAAATATTGTTATGTTTTCCCAGAAGGCTCGAAAAGGCAAACTTCAGTGATTTGTCAAAAGGAGCGTGAGTGACAGCGATTGCGAAGAGCCAAACTTCAGATCTTGTACATACACACATTGCTTCGATTCCAGGAGGCTTCCTGACTCCTCACTCATCCCACAGTCATATATCACGAACATCATCTTCAAGGAGTTCTGGTCTAGTAGATGCTGTAAGAGATAGAGTCATTTATCCAGCAAAAATAACTGCTTTAGAAAAGCCGCACTAGGAACTCCGAACGATTTTTTGACTTGTATTAAGTGTTCATCTTTCCTGACTATCGACTGAAGCAGCATCAGAAGGTCAGTATGAATGGTGGACACCATGAGAATTCGTCACGCGAACTTGCGGTAACTCGCCTTGGAAAAGACCCAACTTGGCAGGAACCGAGAAGAACTGAGTTTGAGTCGTCTCCTATCTGCTTCTGTTTGAGCAAAACACTGAACATTTCATATTAGATAAAGATTACCGAACATGAATACAAACCTGGTAAGCTCGAGCTCATGACGCTCGCTACAGTTTGAATTTAGCTTGGGACCGCCGGGGACCTCATGGGGCTCCAGTGGTCGAGAGCCTCGTGCGGACATCCAGTGGGAACAGAAGAATTTTCGAAACTCCTCTAACTGAACCCAGATGTTTTCTAGGCTGCATACAATCGTCATTCCGCTTCTTTGACCGTGAATCGTCGCTATCCAACGCAGAGCTGCACATCTTAGTCGAGTGTAGAATTAATGCTACTAGATTAGATTTAGTGTGAAGGCTTCTAGTATGTTGAATGCAGCGTACATGATTGGAGAGGCACCTCAGGGATAACGAAAACCCCACATCCGACAGTCAGGGTCAGGTTCCGTTCGTGTGAGAGAAGCCAGTTAGTATTCGCTGTGCAATAGCCATCCATGTTCACATTGCACTTCCTTTACAACAGAAATATCAAATTCAGAGTGTCACGAGGACAACTGCTGACGTTGAAATGTGTGTTGGTAATGTCGATGATGGTACAGAGGTGTAGATTTTAAGCCAAAACATATGGAATTGTTCTGTGGACCGTCTTGACACATTCTTCGACGACTTCAAACGGCTAGCGCGTGAAGGTGACGTTGCCGCCGGGAGAAATTACGCGTGAAATCCGCGAATCTATTTCCAGTGACGCAATGGTGTGCCAGCACGAGCTGTACAGCTCAACAAAGAATACTGTCAAGCCCTTTTTCGCTAGGCTGGACTGTTTTCCCATAAAGAAGAGACAAGGTTCCATATCTTGCTAACACCAGTGCCAATACTAGCGAGAGTGTCATTACCACGGGTAAGACAGTGGCCAGGCAAAAAACAACATACTTGGCACGAGTCACTTCCTCAAGAGGTGTCCATAGCATATGCAGTGGATTATCCGCACTCGTTTGCGTACTATTATCATGTGTCGACACCACGGGTGAGGCTGTGGATTTGGAGGTCATCACAAGCCGGGGAGGCTCTTCTTCACCATCTAGAACAACCCATTGGACCCTATAAGTCATCTTAATATGAGAGAAGACGTGCAGAACATCCCCGGCGGATGCAATATTGACGATTCGATAACCGCGACCACGAGTTTCGGTTCTCTCCAATTTTTGTGCCATGTATGGTTCTACAGGATCTCGAAGGAGTGTTGTGAGCTGCTGGAATGGCAATTCCTTGAGCGTCGCCTTTGTCAAAGTTGTAGAAACATTGCTCTTGGTCGGAAACTCGTACAATCCGGCAAGAAGACCTGTTCCGGAAGCATTACAGCAATGGCGGAAATTTGAGAGCAGGAATGAGAAACACCTTTATTCGGTCTCCGCATCAGAAGAAATCGGCGATCGTTGGGATTGACAGTTGAACGCCACTCGACGACATTGACAACATCTAACTCTTCTCGAATCTTTTTCTTTTCCACCTTCATAGGATAAAGTGTGACATCGCTACCTCTCGGAAAAGGTTCGCATAAAGTGCACATGTCTTCAAGATCCGGTAGTTCTTTGTTCTTATAAGTTTGAAAGTGCTCAATAGACCCGACTCAAAAGACCGACAGAGGGAATACCTCGTGTTTTCCAGCGTAAGCTGCACACCAAGCCCGCAATGGGCAGACTTCGCAGGACGGATCGCGGACTTTGCATACAGTATTGCCCAGCTCGATGAGAGCCTGATTAATATCACCAGGATATCCCGTGCTTCCATCTCTTGTCTCTTGCGGTGGAGAACGGTCTAAGACGATTAGGGTCGACATAGACATGACAAAGAGATGAAGCGAACTATCCAGTACCTGATGAAATATTGGAACCATTGCTTTCCTGTACCATGGCAGCCGCCGCCGCCCATAATACGTCAAGTGTCGCCTTCGCCTTAGGACTTGCATAAAGCGCTAAAAATCGGCTCAGAAGACGGTGAACATTACCATCCAACTATGGCACCATTGGCGCTCTATCAACAAGTTGAACAACGGAGATG
The DNA here is from genome assembly GCA_000296255.1 of Omphalotus olearius VT 653.13. NCBI lineage: Eukaryota > Fungi > Basidiomycota > Agaricomycetes > Agaricales > Omphalotaceae > Omphalotus > Omphalotus olearius. The sequence continues at coordinate 23,798 of JH814858.1, forward strand.
AAGGAGGTGCTCTCACGACTGGGACACGCTCTCCATAGGCTATTGAACAAATTGCACCGGCGCTGTAGCGACCTATACCAGGTATATTTGCTTCCATCTCCTTTGCATTATCTGGAAGCCGGCCGTTGTAGTCCTGGACTGCTTTTTGCGCACCAGCAAGCAGCCTGCTGGCACGACTGTAGTACCCAAGTCCTTTCCATAGGGCGTTGACATCATCTAGAGGCGAAGCAGCCTAAACACAATTACATCCATTAATGCCTAAATTCGTTTATTGTAAAAACGGCGAAAAACCCACAAGGTGGCGGACAGTAGGAAACCTATGCAACGTTCAATAAACAAGGAATACTCCAGGCTCGAGATCATACCTTTTCATCCACGCATTGTAATATGGTATCACCGTAGCAACTTGTGTTTGTTGCAGCATGATTTCGGACACCCACACCTAAGATGCAGTCAATAGATGAACCCTCGTAACAATGCTTCAATAAGTCTGCACCTCATAAGCTCTCTGGGCCCGTTCCTCCTCACCTAAATTCGGATCATAAGGCTTTCTCCACGGCATGCCACGAGATGCATGAACAGTGGCATACCACTTCAATAGCGCAGTCCTAATGACGGGCACACCCGAGATGACATGTAAGGACTTGGAATGGCCGGAGGACGCGTCAGCAGCATGCAGCTTATCGGATAATAATGGCGATGTCATTCTTCTTGATTCCTTCTTCTTGGTAGGACGACTTCTTGTGCGACTGACTTTAGCCCGTTTGCCCCCAATCTCTTGGTTATTGAAGCATTGTGGCTCGTCATCATACTCGTCTTCCGAGTTCAATCGATTTCGTTTAGTCATTGAGTTTGACGTCGACCAGGTTATTCAGAAAATGAGAAACGAAATACAGTGTACAGCAGTGGTAACGGACCAAGCAGGAAGTCGGAACCCAAAACAATGAAAACGATCACGTGCTATCAACCGGCACGCGTACCCGGCAGTTTCCGAACCACTTATCCGTTTACCTCCTGGTAAGACCGACAATTTCGTTTTCCAAAAGCATCATACAGATGTTTTCTTGTCATAGACTACAAATGGGTGAGCCTTCGCCTCGCGGAGTTAACGGAGTTTTTGTGGTTCGATATGGTGTCGACGCGCAGTACGAGACCTATTAACTTAATCGTATTGATAGAAAGTTGATATGATTTCTTCTCAGGTATATTCTGATGACTTGAACTAAACGAACGGTTTCACATCTGCCCAATTTGAACGTTCTAGCTGACCGGCGCCCAAATCGTCCAAGTTCCTCAAGGAGGTTTCTGATTCCCGCAACTGGTCCTCAGATACTCTGTGAATGGCTGTATTGGAATAGTAATGCTCTTCATTAAATTTGGAGGGGAACTCGGTCCTTATTCATGACCCTGCAGTAGCAGCGTAACCTGTGCAATGAAGAACAACATCCAAGTATGAAGAACAGCTCATCGCATGGAAGCTGGAACGCAGCACCACAAGTCGCGTCACCTCTTCTCCGAGCCTGAACATCTTACCCTGACTGTGAAAGCATTTCTCTTGCCCTCTTGCTCTGTAGGGTGCATACCGTGCCACCGTTTCTGATCGGAGAACTCCTTCTGAACCCACGTTAAACTTTCAGACAGCCAATTCGTAGGCTATGTATCCGTGTGTCCATATTGCGAATTTTCGACTTTCCTCGACTCGGAAGGCTAGAGGCGGACCGCCGGCACCTTTCTTCTTCTCTCTGTCGTGACCGTCGTGAACAGTTCTGACCCAGACCAACTGAATACAAATGTAGATTTTCCGTAAGTACGAGGGAACTCCTTATTGCTCAGTCTCAGGAATCGACTAAGAGAAAATACATCAGAATATAGACATCAAGGGAGTCACCACTCGCTCTACTTGTGCGGTCCGGGAAAATACCCCACCATCCTGCCTCTGGCAAGCAAACTTCTTGTGTTTCTTCACCTCTATTGCCACCGGGGCCGAATACATTCACAGACTCAAGCTCTCGTGGCCGCCACCTTATCTTGCTTCTCTATTTTTGATCAACACAGTATGA